>OMPJ01028021.1:0-33094 GCA_900312935.1 Carapus acus
AGGACAGACAGATAGATAGATAGATAGATAGATAGATAGATAGATAGATAGATAGATAGATAGATAGATAGATAGATAGATAGATAGATAGATAGATAGACAAGGGGAGGGAGGGAGGGACTGACTGACTGACTGATTGATTGATCATTTAATTGTACCCAGGGGAAATTTACATATTCAGCATCATTTTAAAGAATGATTTGCGGTACGTGAGAATATGTGAGATGGCAGAGAGGCCAGCAGACTCCAAACTACTTCAAAGATTGGCTCAGCAGGTCCGCTTCAATGAGAGAGCAGTGATAGATTGTATCAGAGGAGAGTGAGAGGGGGCAGCTTCGGCTCACGGTCTCTTCGTGGACACTTCGATGCCTTTCACAAGAATTTGGATTTGGTTTTGAACAAGGAAACCAACCGTTCTACTCCCTCTTCAAACTGACTGTGCTGAGCAGACAGCTTCTTTCCCAGACTAATGCGTAGATAATAGGACCTCACCAATTGCAGCTCTTCGAAACACTTGCAGTGTTTGATAATTGGCAGGAGAAGATAGGGAAAGATTGGTGCTTAGATTCGGTTAATGGTTTGCCCTCCAGATAGCCACCCATAACATTCCCATGGCATGTGTGTAATGTGGTTTATTAAAATGGGCACGTGTTCCCCTGCTGTCGGTGTGGGAGGGTGGAGGTGTGAGCAGTATGTAAAGTGGCTGAGGGTGGAGCTCGGTGTCAGAGTTAATTTACAACAACACAGAGTTCAGGACTAGTGGAATGGACAGAGTTGCAATCATAAACCCACTGTTAATGAATGGTCCTTTGCCAGATCAGACCTACAGACGGCAGCTCTTGTTCTGAATCAACAGCTTTTACTGAGCAGCAGATTTATGGTTTGCTAAAAGTAGTTATGTTTCTATGTGTCAAATGTGGGGAATGAGTGGAAACATTTACTAGCGACATCTGTACAATTACCTGTATTTCAACAGTGACCTTTGTTTATCACCCCATCGACAGCTGCAGGCATAGGCCAACTTTGTAGTTTATAGCTAACTCCTAGATACAATACAATACAATACAATTTAATTTGTAAAGTGCCAAATCATAACAGGAGTTGTGGAAAGGGCTCCAGTGCATAGTCAATGGACCCAGGTGGAGCCACAAGGGTCATGTGATTTGCGATAATAGATAAATAATGAAAATATCCCCCGAAAAAAACTCAGTAGCAATAAGTTAAATCACAATGCTGATACATGTTTAGCCATGTGCTTATTACAAAGCTACAACTATGCTAACATAGAATCGATGGCTAAAATTGATATATAGATATAGTTTGAAAACTTGTTCCAATATTATGCAAGAAAACATCGTTCATTCTTAATTACTGTATATGCTAGCTCACCCTAGCTTATCATGAGTGTCTGTTTGAAAGTGAAATATGTTTCATCCGAAAAAAATGCCATCTTATGCGCAGATGAAGTCACATAATGAGCAGTATTCTTGTTCCTAGATGTTGTAAATCAGGTTTCTGTCAGTATTGAGCATGTAGAGCTCATGTGATGTGGAGGTGTGTGAGCAGCGTACTCTCCCCTGTGCCTCTTATGCCAAGACTTTTCGCTGCAATAGAGCTACTCCTGTGAACACCAGTGACATTCAGGATTGTTGCATTATTTCTTAAGAGACAGCTGGTTCTGTCATCTCACCGCTCTGCTGCATATCCCTCAGTCACCAGTGGAATCGCACCATCCTATTCTCTTTATTACCAGGAGTAGAGTTTCAAGACAAAGTGGCGTCTTCTAATGAGTCGTCTTCCTCATTATGACAAAGAAACTTTCTTGCCAATGACACGTACCTGTAAGTTGAAGCAGGAAAGCTTCCCTGTTATAATGGGCTAAAAAAGAGAATTATTTTCTTGTCTGTGATGATTCCCAAAGTGCGCCCATTATGTCTTAAGTACTGGGTAACTTCCCACCTGAATTTAAATGAGTAGCAGGTCACTGCAGGATATGTGCACGATTGCAGAACAAAATGATGCATAGCTAAATAGCAGCACTTGGACTTTGTGCAACACATGCAGAGACAAAGAGGCTTTGCTACCGGGTGGCCCCGAGAATGTTTCTGTCTGAGTGAGATTTCTCTAATTGCAATGATTTGCCCAGCACGTCTCACAGAATTCTTCTCTGAAACTGTCACTAGAACATATTTATCAAACTTAACTTAACACCTTAACACCCAAAAACTTGTGTAAACGCTAAAGATTTCACCAGATAAATCAAGATGCACCTGCTACCTAATTGAATATGTTCCCATTGAAAAATAGATCGAATTTTAACATTCATCTTAAAAGTCATAACCCAAAAGCTAGCTAAAGATGTGCGCAAGGCACCTTGATTTTATTAGAGACTTATTTTGTATGTTTGTACGTTGTATGTTTATGTCTTTGTATGTTTCAATGTTGGTATAGTAAATTGTACCTTTTAAGCTCTTCACAGTTTTAAAATGTTTAACAAATCAAACACTGTGGGATAAAAATGATAAAAGAAAAATAATTATCCCCCCTCAACCTGCCCCCAACTAAGGACTACAGATGGAAAATAGCACTCCTGTTAAATCCGGTGTAACCATCATGTTGTTGTTGTTCGTGAAATGGCAGTGATTTATGATATTACATGTTGTCCTTTTAAATAAACTCCAAATAGAAAAATAGACTTAAGTTCCTGATTTGAATATGCCTTGTTCATCATTGGAGCACTTATTGGTGCCCAAAACATAAAATCTAGCTTTAAGATGAAATCCACGGTATGTACAACGTGAAAGGAACGTTTAGAGTTAGAAACACTCAGAATGTTGTGAAGTCAGACCGATCGATATGAATCATCAGTTTGCTGCTAGAATTGTAAATGCTCACAAGTCATATTTTTGAAAAAGAAAACGAAAGTGTGGCAAAGCACAGCTTGAAGAGCAATCCAAATGCACTTGAGTCCGTGCTCTTCATCTACACTTGGAAAATATGATCTTATGCCATCTGTTGATTTTTGTGGATAAGTGTGAAGACCACAATGTCAAGAGAAAACACACGTTAAAAACATATTTGTGAACAAATCGAAATCCATGCACATTTGAAAACCCCATGAAATCAGCTACAACGGCAAAAGACGGCACAAGTGACGAAGACCTTGACACACGCAAAATGTGACAATCACACAAGAGCAGAGAGGGTTTGGGCTGTAAAAAACTCCATTAACACACCTCGCCTTTTATTTTGGATGCTGAAATCAAAACATTCACGCAACATTCATATTTCTGTGTATATCATGCTAAGAACAAAGTGCAGTCTAGACATCCGATTTACCCCAACCCTCTTCTGTGTTAAATTATGTAATGGCGCTGGAGATGTTCAAAACATAGGACAGGTCTGTTCCCTGCTGCTACTCTGTCCCTGGTGGATTTGGACAGGTCCTCTGAGCTTTGTGAGTAATTCACCAAAATGTAGTCCATGAAATGTGCTGTGATGACAGCAAGGCTCCAGAGGAACACGGCCTTATCTGCTCCCTCGCACACATCCAAGCGTCTTGTTCCGGTGACTGACTTTGACTGTTGTTTTTGAGAGCAGTCTCTGAAGCCAACTTATTTCATTATTATTTACTGTGTGTATTTTACTTTCATATATGATATGCACAACACATTGTTTGTGCTTTACTAACCTTGCCGTGCTGATTCCATGTCTCCTCTAGGGGGAAGCAAAACTGATCCTTTTAGTAATACATTAAAGTTATCATGCTGTGGAATTAAAGATGAATAACATAAGTAACTCATCGTTGTCAGCAAGTGCTAATGTTTCGCATCACATTCACAACCCATCACACCACTTGACAACATCGTACCTGCCTAAGATATGTCAACTTTTGCTGACCTCACTGCCTTGTGCTGCAGTGATATATTAGGCGTAAATGTGAATGTCAGAACACTGACAAGTAATCACCTTGCAAATAAAAAATGCATGATAAATAGTATTGTGTTCAAGTCAGCAAGAAGACAACGTCCCCCAGTGCAAAAAGGGGAGAGTCACAGGTCTTTGGAGAGTGTTACAGTAGATCATTTGGCTTTGTTATAGGGTGGCAGCTGTGCAGCTGCATCATCAAAAGCACCACAGTGACCTCTTGACTTCAGCCAAGATCACACTACCTGTTTGCCATTCTAACTGCTGCTCTCTGTGTTACACTGACTGCATCCAGAGGTAAGGAAATGGTGGGTACTCCCACCCAAAGAGCCAAACCAACTTAGGTTGGAGCAAGGATGGCCATTTTTTGGATGGGGAGCCAGTAGAGGCATGGGGTGGCTACTGGGTTTTAGGTTACTTAAGGTTCGCTCACACAAATTGGGCAAAGAGTTGATTTGACATCCGTAAAAGTTAATAGTGCTATTAGATTATTGGCACTATTTTCCCTGGCTCTACTAAGCAGCATAACCCGCTACATGTGGCCATTGGGTTCGTAGTTTGCTTGCTTACAGTTTTAAGTCTTTTAGTTTTGCTTTTCTTTGTGTTCTTATCTCCACTACCGGCATGAGCCTGCAAACTTGGCAAATACACACACTTGTGATCACTCACTCCTTGTGTGTGTGTCTCCGGTTTCTTTGCCTCAACACATGGGCGTTACTGAAGTAACCTTTGTACCACAAAGCCTCCCTCATTTTCTAGTCAGCAATGTTAAACAGCAGTGGTGCGGAGGTTGCGTTCAATTTGGTTTTAGCAAAGCAACACTGGAATCTTCATTATTTATGTGTTGTTGAGCAGAATTTGTAAGGCTTGACTCACACTTCAGCCATTATTCATACAAGTGAATTTACATAATAGCGGGTCAGACACCTCTCTCATTGGCGCTTTGTGGGGAAGGGTGGAGGGCGCCTCAGAATAAAGTAAATTAAAGGACTAACAAGACAAAAAAAATATACAGTAACTCTCATTTTGGTCACTGTGCGCCTGTGAAACACTTTCCCTCGGATTGCTGATATTTGCACTGCCACCCAAGCGAGGCAGAGATCCCATCCGTCTTTAATAGTAACCTTACTTTTCCCAGGGCCACAGGCTGAGGGTTTAAATCTCTGTTTAACATGACACCACGGCAGCAGTGCACAATACTTTACTTGTTTTCTATTAAAGTGATACTTCATCCCACATCTGTCGTGAAAACTCCACCATGTGTTGGCTGTGGAGACCTTCCACGTCAAAGGAAATGCCAAAATTATATGCCAACAATGTTGTATTCTCTGCAATGTGATGAAGATAAGAACTTAATGCGAAGATGTGGAATTTTGAGAGTTGCTTGGAGTTAAGTGGAGAAATTTGGAAGAAATTGAGGAGGATTAGATCATTTTGACAATGCAATCCTCAATTTCATGAGGATTGAAGGGTAGATCAGGGTTATGCAGACAACAACAATAACACCTCATTACTGTGGTATTTTCATTTTTCAAAACCAAAAAATCTGATACTTTTATTTTATCTGTAGTCATTCATTACTCTGTATTTCTTTCCTAATGAGTAGCATCTACAAGGCAGCAAAGTAATAATGTCATTGTGCACGGAAATTTGTCTCCGTACTGCTCATATGACAGTAAAGCTTTGAATCTTTGAATGTTGAATCATCCTTTGATTACATAGTTACAATTAGATATTGAGTAATAAACAAGCACCCTACAGGAACACACGAAAGATCACATTTTGAGAGGGAACAAATTGGATTTAATTGATAAATTTGTCTTACTTCATTGCAAAGACATCCTAAAAATAGGAGCAACAACACCCAAATCAGCCTCATCTTCAAAACCCATGCAAAATTGAGGAGATGAAGCAGTTGAAGTTTGCTACAACGACAAAAGAAACTGAAGTCAGAGCAAAGAGACACATCAGTGGCAACGTGTCCTGATGTTTTCTCCAGTTACTCTATTAATCTCAGAGATTCTCTGTTCCTCGGCTGCTTCTCTACATTTGAAGATAAGATTACACAGTCATTCTCAAGGACACTCTGATATTGGCCCTGCAGAAGTCTGTGATCTAAGTAGCATCGTCTGGTTCCAAGGTGACCACTCTAATCTCCGGTGTCACACCACACCAACAACACCAGCCCATGCCCCTTACTTTAACTAAGGAATTTAGCCGGTGTGTTGTGATCGCTAAATGTCAGAGGGCTTTTTTTTTTGTTTTGCTTTGACCTCTGAACAGTTTGGCATGTAAACCTGTATACTACATAAGCATCCTAAGAAAGGTCCAAGCTCAACACTGCTTGGTTGCTCAGACGAGCAAGTGTAACACTGTCGTGAGCTGGGCTGTGTAGATTACAGCAATGGCCTCTTGTGGTTTGACCGCTCATTCCAGCAGGGCGGCTTGCAGTAACTCCACTCCTCTTACTCTCTCTCCCACAGGACGGAGCCAGGCCGCCGACTCCTGCTGCAGAATCGGAAATATTGTTTACCCACAGTGCCTGGAGATATCTGTGGCTCTTCTAATTCTAAACATTATGATGCTACGAGCTGTACGGCAGCCTGTATCCAGTAGTGTGCACGCACATGCTTTTATCATGTTGTGTGAAGCAGTACAGCATGGAAACAGCATTGCAGTACGATCTCTGTGGAATTTGAATCCTGCTTAGTACAACCTAAATATAGAGCAAGTAGACAACGTAAAGAGCCCAAATGAAAATAATGAGCCTATTTTCACACTTTGTTGGTCACCAGTTGCTTTATTTATTCAAAAAGTGCAATCAGCTCCAGATAAATCACTTTTTTTCACTGGTGTTTTGCAAATACCAAACCCAAGACTGTTTCTGCTCCTGTTGTTGGAAAGAACCTCTGACCGGTGAACATGATGTGACATCTCTCCGAGGGAATGAACATGCGGCATTGCCTCCGACCTCTTGCACCGCTTTCTTAGTGACTTATCTATTTAATTGCTGTCTTTATGGTTCAATTTTGCAGCATGATCTCAGAAAGAACTGAGCACTAGCACTCCATTTCAATTCTATCCATTACCGAGCCCCTTTTGATAGGGCTTTGATAAAAAGTGGTTTTTCAGTTTGTCTTTCTTTTCGCTCAAGATTGCAAATGTTAAGACCCAAGCGCAACTCCATGTGTGGAGACTGTGCACATTTTTGTCTATATTATGCTACAGCTTGCTGGATTTCAGTAGTGCTGTGTTTGGCATCTGTCTTGTCCCTGTGTTCTGTTTCCTCCCTGCGTTGTGTTGATCTATATCTCCAGTTTCTATTTTGTGGTACACCGTTGCTGTTCTGTTCTAGTTGTTTTTCCTCCCTCTGTGTCTTTCCTGTGCTCCTCTTGCTCGTCTGTTTGTCGCTACTGTCACCACAGCTCGCAGCATGCCTGACCTTTGTTGTGTATTTACTCCTTGTCCATATGTACTGTCATGTTTGTTTTGTTTTATAGATACCTGACAATGTCTGTTTTCTCTCCAAATTTCATTTATAAACTCAAACATCCCTTTTCTAGTTCAGCAGACAGCGTCACAGGTGGTGGATTGTGGCCTCAAACGAAGACAATTTCTGGATTTGTCCTCGGCTCCACTTACAGGGTCCAATGTCAAGGAGTCCTTGACTGAAGAGAGTGAATCCTAACTGCCCCCCTTGTGACTCACTAGGTAGCTCACTGCTCCTCACATAATGAGAATAGGTCAAATGAAGACAAGCAGTGTCCCTCAGGATGGTCAGACCACAAAGATCAGAAAGAATGTGGTGGCTTTCTATAGAGTTTGGCTCTTATTTTCAAATGTTTTCCTTTGTGATTTATCGAGCGATCCATGCATTCTTTGCATCCTTCTCTGTTCATTATTCAGGTATGAAATACAGCTTTTCTTTTGTTCACTCTAATGTTGCATCCACTCTTGTGCTGTATGTGTGTATCTCTGCTCATCTATTTGGTCATTTATTTGGAGTGTCTTCTTTTTTAACTGTTACTCCTGAGCCCTATTATCATCCAGCCCTATTATCATCCTATCTGCATCCACTCAAAACTCACCCCACCCATCAGTCAAGGTCACTCATAAAAGTTTGAGTGTATAAGGTGTTTATGTGTAAAGTGTGTGCGTAGACTTTCCCACTGCAAATGGACTGGCAGAGCGGGAGTAAGATGAGAAGTGTGTATTCTGTATCTCTCCTTTCATTGCACATCCTGTATGCGCTTGTGACCAATCAACTTCTTGTCTTGTCTCATGGAGTGGGTGTTCCTACTATCAGCCAGCACTTTAAGGATGATTCAAAGAAACAGCTGACAGGAGAAGACATTTTTCTATCTGGCCACCTGGATGAACCACTGTCTAAATCAATTTGTCAGCGTAACTTTTCCAACCTCTTACCTTGAGGAGTGTACCCCTGGTAGGGACCAGGGGTTCACAACAACATTTTGCTGTGTACTTTCTCCTTCGAAAGGGGCAAAACTAAAGAGATCCAATGTACTTGTGGCCTACGCCAGGGGTCATCAATCTTTTTGAGATTGAGGGCTAGTTCATGGGCACTGTGTAGTACAAGGGGCAAACAGGACCTGTTTAATACAAACTTCCAAAATGATAAAACTGCACATATCAGTTTTTAAATGTAATGATTGTAATAATAATAATGTTAACGTTAGTAGAAGTAGTAGTAATACAATGTGAAGAGACTGATCAATGGTGATTGTTCCCCATGTTTTAGAACATGCCCCACATTTTAGAGCATGCCTGGAGGGCGTCGTCAGCAATGGTGTTGGTGACTCCTGATACAACCAATTAAGCAGCCGACTGACCGATAGTTGACAGCTTCCACTGAGATGTGCCTAACAGTGAGGGGCCAGCGTCAGCATTCGTAGCATTTTTGTTTCACTGGAGCAAACTTAAGTTTGCTTACTGTGGAGTTCGCATAAAGACAGGACATTTGATGGTGCTTTGGTCTGCATGTTCATGTCCATAAAATTTTCACAAGTCAGTCAAGCCTCTCTCTGTGGAGAATGACATCATTGAACTACCATTAAAATTTGAGATGACCCAACATTTAACAACAGAAAAAGAAGTAAGATGGGGTGTCAGAGCGTACCTCCTGCTTCCAGTTTGGAATATATTGACATGACATTAAAAGGAACATCAACAGTGTGGAGATGATCCTGAAGTCACACTGAGATGAACATTCAGTGAGCAGAGCAAGGCCCACAACTAACAAAAGTTGTCTGTATTTCTAATTCCTTCAATTAACATAGGATATGTATGACAACATTTGACTTGCTTTCATCACACACACAGTGACCTGAGAAAAACCAGAGAGACAACCATTCAGCTCTGTGGTTTCATATTGAGACTGGGAAGCAACTCCACAAATACTCCCTCTTTCAAAGAAACATTCTTTCTCCATAACAAACACTCACATTTCTTGAGTGTTTTTGAACCCAGGCCTCCATCTTCTGCAACCTTCCTCAGAGAGCCCTGGAGTTATGAAAGCTTTGACGTGTAAGCAGTGAGGGGCAAGGGATGAGGCTAGTCAGAATTCAATATTCTTCTTGTAAAGTCTGCACATTCTGAATATGTACTACTCCTGAACACCCTGAAGAAAAATTGATACGTAAATGCTGGCACGCAGTGGCCTCAGATGTAGCAGTCGCCGATGGTTTGCGGAGAAAATGTGGATAATTTCCCATATGAGGCTACAATGATAGCACAACAGTCAAACATTGGCTCAGGTTTTGTTCCTTTGTTTTCCCCCATACTTCACAAGAAAATAAACCACCAATTGAAGGTTATTCTTGTCATTTTTTTGTGCTTTAATCACAATTTAGGATGTGTGAATGGGTCACTGATGATCTGTTACTGACGGGCTGATGATCTCATGGCTTTGGTAATATATCTCCTCACAGACCGCTTCAGTTGACTTTGACCGTGAAACCCTGACTAAGCGGCTACACACACTGCTGAATGGGTCCAGTGTGGCTTCTTGCTGTGGATATTACCCACTGCACACTCACTCTGTCTCACTGTGCAGCTGCAGCGTTCTAAAGGTTTAAGACTCGCTGTGAGCTCTGAAGCGCAGACATCCAATGATTACATCACTGGAGATTTAGACAATGGAATCCCACCAAATTACTGACACAAGGTGGACCTAATATTGAAAACCTCTTTCAAAACAGTACAGCAACTATTGGCCACACAGTCAAATCAACACAAACGGCGGTATCGTTGGAGTGGACTTTACAAGACATTGGGGTCGCATCTACAGTGGCCGATGAAGTTGTCGTCTCAATTCATAGCTAAGTATGGACGCGTGTTTTATGTAGGTGGAGGTGTCCCTCATACAGCCCAGTCCTGGTTTCACCTGCATCATGTGTAGCCACACTTAGATAACTACATATGAGTTGTGAAATTTCAGAGAGATAACGACTCTTGGTATACTTAAGTTTAACAAGAAAATTATTAGGAAATTGATATTTTCAGAAAAGGTCCTCTGTGTTCCCAACACTAGGGCAAGTGGTAGTGACACGGTAGTGATGACCCTGAACACTTTAGAATATTGATTTACTGGAAAAGAACAAAAATCCCAACCACAACAAAACCATCACATCCACCAGAATTTCCATATCCAAAGCAACACAACTTGTCTGTTTGAAAAGCAATCACTGCTTCCACAGTCAATATGAGACTCTGAACTCCTTTCAATTCAGAGTTACTGCTTGTTTATTACTGTGGCAAACACATATAAATGTGAACTATATATGCCGTGACTGAACTGCATTGCGAAACTGCCATTGCTGCAAAGGAAATGGCATTCAGAGGTAGCATCCTGGCAAAATCTGGCAATCTTGAAACCAAAATGTTGCTGATCCAATTCTTGCCCTGACGAAGGATGATAATTAATTGTCATTGAGTGAGACACTGGACCCCAGACCGCTTCCTGGTGAGGCTTGACCGAGCAGCACACCGCTCCTGAAATAATGAGGACGGGTAAGGTGCAGCCACATAGTTTCTCTTTGCATGAATAAAGTATCTGAATCAAAAGAAAAGAAGTCAGTGAAATGAAATGCTGTATGAATCAGAGAGAGTCACAAATTGCTATATCTGATTGTGAGAACAGTCTGGTTGGGACCCCCCACTTCAACCCGCTGCAGGAAGTGTAAAGCGACAATTGTAGTATTTAATGAAGATTTAGCTCAGAATGATCACAGGCAACTATTTGCAGTTAGATATTGGATCACTGTGCCTGCCGATTTGTCCCAGGCCTCTCATTGATTCACGCACTTTGGGGCTTTTCATTCGCATTCTGTCATTCTTAGAACTTGTTTGCAGTCAAACAAAACAAAACACACAGGCATGCGTGAGACTGTGATAGCGATACTGATTCACCCTCGTGGTAAGTAATGTGTGAGTGGTATTTAATATTCTATACCCACTCTAACTGGCATTTGATGAATGACTCACAAATGAATTAATGTATGAACTAACAAGTATGTATAAAGATTCTTTGCCAGCAGACAGCATAATATAATTACAAATGAGCAAATCTTCACGTATTTTGATCAAAACTTGAAAGATATGGATTTTTTGATAACATTAAATGTAAGAGAATGAAGGTTGCGTCTGTATTTTTTCCTTTTACCAGCTATTCTCCATAAAATGCAAGCAATGTGTAAGCACTTGTCTCTTTTTTGCTCAAGACAAGGGAGCAGTCTTGAAGTCCTCCATTTCCATTCTTAACCTCCCTCCTTGACCTCTCGTCTTTCATTATAGAAATTGTGCTGCATGCAAATATTCCCTCAAATTTCTTTATACAGAGGTGAGATGACGGGAAACAACACATAAAATGCTCACGTAGATAGACATGCTGTGGCATTAGTGCAACGTGTGTGAACAGTGTAATGAACCCACTGATGCTGTCAAAATGTAGCCAATCGCATTTCCAAACTGACAGTGTTGCTGCCATTGAGGCAGTCATGCATAGAGAGCAGTGAATGGACAATTTCTCCCTCAACCTGTGTGTGTGCTGTTCCGTTTCTATCCACCAAACTCACAGGGACCCAGATTGTTGATAACCTGGATGCGTTGGAGTACAGTAAGTAGAAATCAGTGATGTGCAGTGAGACTCATGGCTGGTGAGGCGCTGACGTCATCAAAATCAAATTTACAAAAATTTGAACCCTACAGAGAAGCTAATTCACCATCTGACTGGCACTAGTTATTGGGTTATGGTTGAAAATAACTTGGAAAAATAATCCATTCAATTGATATTTGCATATTCCATGTTTTTCTTTCCATGATGACAGGTGAGGCACGGCCTCCTCTGCCTCCCCTAAATGCTCATCATGCGTATAAATGTCGTAGTAACTTTAATTGTTTTCATGACTTACATTAAGAGATTATTCATTGAATATAGCATTTCAGTAGACCCCTTACTTGGATACAATTATGTGCAATACAGCAGAATTTGGTCCTGATTTCATTTCGAGTAAATACAGTGCCAATGTAGAAAGTGATAATGACAGTGCGTGATCAATGAAATTGCTACATGAATGAATTTTAATTATGGTTGTGGCTTTTTTCCTCATTTCATCATTGCTGAAATACAGTACATGATTTAAGCAACACTTGTGTAGAGAATAAAAAATATTTCATCATCACAAATGATTTTGAAGAAACTAAAGCTAAGAAACACTAGTAGAGAGAATGACCACCTACACCTGCAGGATGAGCAATAAATGCCAGGCTCACAAAAGCAAAGGTAGCATCTGGCAGAAACATTACAAACTTATAGTGTGATGAAAAAACTTGTACCAAACAATGTGCATACAGCATGCATGCAACCTGTATACAGTATGCATGATGTAAAATTCATATTTGAACATTTATCATCTGAAGAATCAATAGTTTTGTGTCGATCTCCACACCACTAATTCATAAACAAGTGCAGTATAACTAAAAAAACATTCTGGCTCTGATCTTGACACTTAGGCTATTTTCCCTTTTTTTGTTTTCAGCTCCCACGTTCTGCATCCTTGATTGTCTGTGAGCTTCTCTTATTAAAACGAGCATGAAAAACAAACAGTGGGATGCTAATATTGCCTTGGGAGCTTCATTACAAAGCCGCAATTGTGGCAGTACTGACTGAGGGTTGTGCCATGTAGCTAGTCTGATTCGATGACCCCGCACCATACCTTACATTACTTGGTGACCATTCTCTTAACGAATGTCTCAGTCTGCCTGTTCTGGCATTGTGAGTGCAGCTTATCTTGACTACATGGGGGGACAAGATAATGATAGAAAAGTCCCAAATCAGCTGACAGCCTAAAAAACTTTGACTGGCCTCGACTGGCCCAAGGACGATCCCATTACATGCTGGTTATTATTAGGATTGATGGATGGCTCCAGAATTTTTTTAATACCCCTTCCCAGCCAAGGGCTCCCTTTGTGGAGTATCTATAGTCTTCCAGTCTAGTCGCATTCGCAACCAATGGTCAGATTGCAGACAGAGGATTTGTCTCTACGCACCAAGCCTTGGGGAGGACGGTGCTCTGATGAATGCTGTCGTCATTACACTCATCATCACAACATGAAATTGAAGCCACAGCGGTACACGCTAATGAAATCCTGTCTTTTGGTGATGCTGTCTCCTTGAGAGGCTCAAACCAAATATTGGCATATGATTCATTCGAGGTGATTTTGACTGGCTTGTAAGAAACACCCCATCGGCACTGAGGTAAGTGAAGTATGACGGTTTCACCGGATGACAAGTCAAGTCTTCTTGAAATGAGCCTTTTGAACATTTGTCTATTGTCTCAAACTGAGTCAACAATTGCAGCCGCTAAAAATCTGTGATGCAGTAGTGCATGTGCATGATTAAGACTTCAGAAGTATTACAATTTACAACAAATGTTTAGCATGTTTAACCTAAAGTCAACAGCTGCAAAGAGTATCCAGACAGATGAACATTACATCTATCATCTCTACTTGTGCATGTACTTTCCTGCTTAGAACCATGAAAAATATACAAATTGACAGAAATAAGTATCCATACATATCGACACTAAGTACAAGGAAAGTTGCAGTTGATTCTGCCAAGCTTCACTTTAATTTGTACCGACTGGCTCCTGTTCTGACAGTATGTGTTGATAACAGGCGGTGTGAATTCAGTGAGAGGTGTCCCACCACATCAGAGGCGGTAAATCATTTTGATCAGACGTTGCACGGCTGGAGTTTGATGGTGAAATAATCTTCAGAGCCATCAAAAAGTCTTTGCAGAGGAAAAAAGGCGCCAAGATGGAGCAGAATTATTTTGTAGGCTGTGAGAGGCATATATTGGAGAATGCTCCGAGATAGCAGTTTTTAACGAAGAACCGCTACATCATCTTAATTTGAAAGCAAAGTCAATAGAACAAAAGACCGGCTCGCATTTGCACCATCTCAGTGTAATTGTCAAAGTGCGATGGAAAATTTAGGCAGCGCAATTATTCATGGTTATGAGGATTCATTCAGGGGCGAGGCTGACTTGTAAAAGGAGAACAAAATGAAAATGTGATTGATATTGACAGTGATGATCAAATGGCAGTGACAGAGCGGGACACATATTCAATTTGAGGATGGAAAAATGGATTTTCGCCGGCGTTAGACACCACTGTCAGTAACGACTCCTGAGTTGTTCACATCAAGGCCTCATTGGGAAAACGTCATAACACGCTTAGGCGAGCGAAACCATGTTTAGAAATTGCATCTTAAGGTCGTGTGATTCTGTGGTACTGTCATCCATAAGCGAGTTTAAGGCATGATCCATTTAATCATAACAAACACAGCAATACCATGAGCAGGTATGCAGATGCAAATAAGGGCAAGTTAGAGGATCATAAAACACTAGCAATTGTCATACAGTATGATGTTGGCCTCCTTGTCTGTTTGATCTGAAACAAACGCCCTCCGTTATTCATGCGTAGATAATATGGCTGCCTTGCCTGTCTTCATGTGCTCAGCCGGTTGCGGTACTTTTAGTCATTTTGAAAGCGGAGAGAAATAGCTAAGGATCACTTCAGCAAAGCTCCTGAGATGAATCTCATCATTTAGGTTCCTGGCAAGAAATCAAACCGTGTATTAATGTATGCAATGGGAGCATCATAGACAGGCGGGAGAAAAATTCTGAATTTGCTGCGTGTTTTTCTCCCCATCCTCATAAACCTTCCTTGCTACCACAGGAGAGTGGAGTTGAAATATGACGATCAATACATTCGATCAATAGCTGGATGATTTGCAACCTGGGATCGGTGCTCATCGTGCAACGTCCGAAAGGTGAGGTCAGCGTGACTGAGTGGCCTGAATGTGCCCCCTAGTGTCAAGATTTGTCCCAGCACCTCGCCAATGAAGGTTTTCTATTTACATTTTTGACCTACAACCTTTGTATGAACACTCTGTCATCAAATGAGGAATCTCATTTGAGACTCCATCCAAGAATAAACATCTAGGCAATGGCCCCTGTTTGCTATTCTTTCTAGATATATTCTTCAGCTGTTTTTTGTCATTCTGAGAAAAAAAAATCATGCAGACAATCGAAACATATGTCACAGGACATGCTACAGCCGAGAGTGCGGGATCCTGTTGGATCATGTTGCAGGAGTCGACGATCCACATTGGAGTTTTGGCACTGAGAAACCCATGCACATGCCCAGTGTCCACCGTGTTACTCCATTTCCCGTTAGATCTTTCTGACCTCACCACCTTCCTCACTGTCCCAGGAGCACGCCCCCTCACAACAGACCAGTCCTGCGTCAACGGCACAAAAGAAGATGCCAGCCTACTTAATTTTTAATGACTTGTACATCAAGTGGTGCTCCGTTAGACAGAAACCTCCCACCTCGCTTTCAGAGTATCGCCTTGCAGACTCAGGAGGATCGGTTAATGGCTGGGATGGGCTGCTGTGCAGTGACTACAGTATCATCTGGCGGTGCGCGAAAGCAAGGAAGTCATTGGTATCGACTGCCTTTGACGTTCTATTCTGGAAAGACTTTGCCTGGCAGCCTTAGAGCGACCCTCATTCGTCATTCGTTTAGGCCCCCGTCTGCATCGGATCCCCACAGTAGTAAAACGTAGTGTCTGCTCATCAAGCGTGATGGAAACTTTGCCTGTTGTCCTACAAGCAGCTGTTTGACGCGACGGGAGACCGGCGGGCTAAATTTAGCGAGCGCAGGTGACACAAATAAGTCAAACAGTGCCTGTATTGATAGCAGGGCTAAACTGGGGTTCTCACAACTGCAAATGAGCGGAAAGTGGTGAAAAATTACTTTTATAGTGATGTCACTACAGATATAAAACACGACATACACAGCACAACATACAAATCTTGGTTTCTGGAGTCTCTTTGAGATAGTGAAATGGAATTTAGAAAAGCTGCTACCCAGCTGTGAGAATTGGTTATATTTTGTAAGGTGCCATAGACGGTTTGGTTCTATTTGTCCCTTTTCTGTGCAGTAATTAAGGAGGCACAAAGACAGAGGGAGAAAAGAATCCTGTTCTATTCCACACCAAGAAGGCGTCAGGGCCCAATGCTCTCAGGAGAGGAGAGACAAAACAATTTTGATGACAATGGGACCGCCACTGTTCATGAATCAAAAGCTTCCAAATATGCATAGACCAGAGCATCAATCTTCTGTCTTGTCATAAATATTTTCTTATTGACAGATGTGTCATCTACAAGGGACAAGACACAAGAATTTAATCAGACTTAACTATGCAAGAGCTTCTCTGCGGACAATTATCTTCCATCATGTGTTGAGGAATTTGGCCAATTCTGCAAACAATGAATCCAACAACGATATCAGCTCTGCCTCCTTAGAGGCAGTGTGTGTGGTTCTTAACACTACACAGCAATGCTGTGGAATAAAAAATGGCACCTAAAAAGGAAAATTGACTTCTTCCATGTATGCATTTGCTGAAACCACTTATACAAGAAGAAATGTAAAGTCGTACAATTACTGCAGGGGAAAAATACTGCACAGCAATTAAACTGTTTCTGTTTCTACATGAATGAATGTGTTTGCTCTGCATTATGCAGTGCTATTTTCAAATAGCCTGCCTTAGTGTGCCAGAGGCACCACAGTCTGCTGTGGGACCACTTTACATCCCATAGTTGATGTATTACAATCTCACTCACATGCTAATTTTGTGCAATTGGAACAAATACATGTGTGTGTGTGTGTGTGTGTGTGTGTTGTGGGGGGGGCAAACTAGCAAAGTATAAGAAGAAGTATAAAAGATGTGTTTTTCTGTTTTTCCACTGCAAATTTTTGGGTATTAAAGAATCAGAATCAAACACACTCATGAATCACATCACACAACGATGTGGCACATTGGACATCGTCACATATGTCAGATTGTGTTCTATGTGCTTCCAGGAACTTATAACCACATGAATACAACAATTTGACAAAAAAAAGACATTTTAGTAAGATTGCAGATGTTTTAAGTTGCGGCGTTGTCACCATCAATCCAGTAATTGGCACTTTTGCTCTGTTCATGTTTGTGTTCAATACATACTACAACTCCAAAGCTTTATGAGGTGTTGTTCTTCCACAAGTTACACCACAGTTTTTGATTCCGATGACTTTGTCTGGGCTTACCTATTGTGCTAAGACATATTTCATATTTTGTGCAAAATTAGTGGAGTATCACGAGGATGTTTGGCAAGCAGACAGAGCCTTGCTTGCTGACTGAGCTTTGGATTGTAGTAGTGTTTATGAGTTGGTTATATCAAAATATTCACAACGTCTACACAAAATTAGCTGCAATTTTACCACCTGACGTTGTTCATGCAGAGTTCATTTGTTAACTCGGAAACAAACACTACAACGCATCATGAAACGGAAAAGGCAAGTATTCATTTTGGAGCGGTGTGATGTGAATGTGCCAACACACACCAATCGAGGTCATTTCGATCTTATTGCCACTCAGTCCAAACTGGCACCATCCGGGGCTTAAAGATTTTATTTACCTAGCAGTGTGACAACGTCACACAGCAAACTGCCTAAATTTAGCTTTAATTTTTAATTCTACAACCAGTGTACAACCAGGCTGTAAAATCGGAAAGTCAGAGTATAAATTGCTGATTGAGTGGGTTGTCAGAATCAAATTCAAGTAGCCCCTCATCTATAAACAAACAAGTAAACAGCCTCTTGGCAGCTGTGCTGCTGCTATGCAACCTACGGAACTAATCTCTCAATTTTTTTCCAACATTGTACTTTCAAATAAAAAAGGCAAACAGGATTGTGGTATCCACTTCCTTCCTTTCAGCAAACAAAAAAAAGAGGTGAAGAATCCATTTTGACAATGAAACACGCTGATATGATAATCAACTTTCAGTTGAATTCCTCCACAACACAAAGTCTTAAATGCATCTGTTGAATTTGGAGATCATCAAAAAATATATTAAGTGTCGTGTTTATGTCCTACCAAGGTAAGACTAACAAAGCTATAGTAAGTTTGTTTCTTTTCTCTGAAATAAACTTGCTCTCTCGGAGAAAATTACTCCAGTACAGTTTGGCCGCAAATCCACTTTCCATATTCACCGAGGAAACATTCACCCTATTCACCATACGGGTCATTATGTTTGTTACTGTGTAATTATTGTTTCAAATGTAATGAATTGATGAGTAATCCTAAATCGGGTTGCTGTAGTAGACGGGTGAGATTCTTTTTGTAACGATATAATCATCTCATCTCTTTTTAAACTTGGTGGAGAATACCTAAGCCAAAGGAGGGGCCATTTTGTTTTACCTCCGTGCCTCTTCCCATGTCGAATCTTGCATTTCACAGCGACGTAGTCAGATAAAAAGACATTGTCTGACACCACAAAGAAGTGTTGTTTTCATATTTCCTAAGAATATGACACTGCGTGGCTGCGGAGCCATTTCATGCTCAGTAAGTACAGCTGGAGATGTTGCTGCAACACTACTTTCCTAAAGGTGTCTTGTGCTTTATTGTCATTTCTGCAAATGTGACCTTGATTTGTAGCTACGGTTCCTGCCTGCACTCTCGTGCAGATACGGTATGAGGAGACAGCCAGCACCTGATTTTGATCAGCGAAGTGTGAGATGCACCATTTTCAGAAATAAAAAAGGAAAGAGAGAGAGAGAAAAAAAAAGCATTTTAATAAGTGTGCAAGAAAGAAAATGCAATTACTTGACACATAAATTTTTACTAGACAGAATGCCTAAAGCTTGATATTCAAATTCAGGACTGAAAGACCGGGGATGTTATACCAGAGTACAGATTTTGCATGTTATTGCCAAAAAATGTTTTCACTTCTAGAATGTGACACATCATACATGTACAGATTATCATGCAGGTATGATGCATATTGATGTTTATTAGTATAAATCAATCACTCGTGTTCACCAGCAAGCCGTCTGCCCATTTAAATGAATAAATTTGACCGCCAAATCTCAACACTCCCATTTCTCCCATATGTGTCATCACAGAGTCACAATGTGACACCTGTGTCACTGTTTCAGATGTCTACTGTCTGATGTTTGTGTGTGTTAGTAGTTCTGATATTACCGATGAAGCACTCCTTTAAATACATACGGTATCTTGATAGTCTCTCATCCCACACACCAAGCCTCAGTACACTGTAATAAGCTGGTGTGGTTTTAGTCTTACAAAAATAGATTTCGACAATGCACTCTGCAATGATAGAGACAAGCAGATGAAAGCAGAATCGGTGTTACTTCTTTGATTCGGGGTGGAGTAATTAAGACCAAATGTTTCAAAAAGGTCATTTTGTATTTGGCTGATGATGAATGTTGGCCCAAACCCAGCTAGTGATCAGCTGATCTCTACAAATCTCCACAGAGCAGGTTAGTTGCTGACCCACCTGCTGACTTGGAGACAGCTATTTCATGGTTAAGAAAGGACCAGAAGTCTCTTCAGATAGCGGGAGGAAAAAACGTCTGAAATTCCAAACTGGAGTGGGTCATGAGTGGAACATAGGGAAAATGCGGACATATCACAAAAATATTTTGTGGCTTCACTGATTATTGACACAGTATCACAAAGATTTTCTGTGGGAAGGCATCTTCAATGGCAGGGTGCTTGCGAGAGCACCGGTCAGGTCGCTGTCCTCGCCCTCCTGTTGTACACTCCTAAAGCAAGCAACCAGATGGTCTCCCCCAGGACACAGACAGCGAGGGGATATGCGCAAGGAAAAAGCTAATATTAGCCACACTGGAGCGTTTCTCAAGGTACTGTCACTGACAGATGGCAAGTGAGCATCTTTGACTCAGAGCACAATGTGAGAATCAAATCGGACCACACAGCAGATACGCACAGGGTGTGCGTGTGTGTATGTGTGACCTCTGCATGGCAATGAGTGATAAAGCAACCTTGCACATGTGCTACCACGAGAATAAAGTACCAAAAAAAACAGAGGTTGTCATATCTTTTTGAGTGTCTGTTCTGTTGCCAAAGGAGAAAAGAAAAAACACAGGGTGTCAGCTAATAAACACAACCCTAATACTGGAGCCCCAGGAAGTGGCTGGGTAGACTGTCTGTTGCTTTGTGTTGTTTTGGGTTGTTGTTTAATTCCAAAAGACATCAAGCAGTTACTTAGCGTTTTACAGCACATATTCATGCTCTCTCCTCGCTTTGCTCTCCGGGAGCCCTCAGAAATGAGACGCATTTTCGTTCAATGAATAAAAAGATATATGCCAAACATCATAAAAGCTTACCAACATGCACTGCTCGAAATGGAGCCAAGGCTCTTCTCTACATCTTTCAATGGGTTTCCTGCTGAGCCTCAAATTTCTCCCCTTTAGTTCCCAAAACATGGCAGCTGAATTTGATAGTTGATCTCAGGTATATGTGTACGTGTGAACCTCTCTGCTGATTTGGTCCAGATGCAACAAGCCTCTGGGCACATGGACCAACAGACAAATTACAATACTCAAGGTGATGTTACATGAATTACAACAGACTTTTCCAAATGTCATACATTATTGCAACACTACATATACTACTGCTTAGGTACATACGCCACTGCAGACCTATTCAACTGGCGGCCCACAGCTTGCTTGTAATTCTCAATGGCCCACAAGAGCTGTGTGTGATAAGAAAAAGATGGCACGGACCTGCGCGCACAACCTCATCCCCACTGTCAACGACATCTCACGGAGGACTGTTGGCAGACCTGCTTAACTTGATGTAAATTTTGCCTTAAATTAGTCAGCATTGATGTGTTAATTATGCGGCAATTAAACACAGACCATGTGCTGATGTTAATCGAACCCAATTCTTCATAAATCTGAATCTAAACTGGCTCCATTTCGTCCAAGCTGCACACCCGAAGAGTTTCTCTTGAAACCACCGTGCAGGCACACTATGGATTTGAAAGCTGTCATTGTGAGGCAGATACAAGTGACTTTACATTGCACTGGCTGTTAAAGAAGTGATATAAAAGATCAAAAGAGGATTTTAATTCTATTTATCTATCTATCTATTTGTTTATTTGGTTGTTTGTTGCTCATTGGTTGCCAATCCATGTGTTCAGCGTTGATTTGTTAATATGAACTTGAAGAAATACATACACAGAAATGTCTTCAATGCTTAATGATACAATTGTATTGCAATCAAGTGCAGAAATTCAGAGATTAATCATGATTTTAATATATTGCTTAACAACCTTCCATTAACTTCATGGCAATCCTGATTTCTCTGTTCACTTATATGGTCACTCCTCAGTCCTCTGTGAGGATGATCAGAGGACATCCCAGGTTTTGCTTTGGAACTTGTACTTTGATTCTCCACTGCAGCACCTCAACGGAGAAGACACATCTTTGTGCTTCGGCATCAATAAACGCGATGTCGTTCATCTGCAGTTGTTAGGAGTGGTCCAGTATTGACATGGATTGATGTGCTGCAGTTACAGTGAAACTGAGGAGGCAAAGCGAAACTCTGCACAATTGCCACGCAACAGCTAGCAGCACTCCAGAGGAGGACACTAAAAGGAATTACCTATTAAACAAGCCAGGCACAATAGAGCCAACCTCGATTGGCAGCAGGAGCACCAGGACAAAGTTAAAGTTCAGGCCTAATGAGACTTAAAGGGTCTGTGTTTCACATAGCTGAAGTCGCTACCACGATGACGAGGAACAGCTGAGAGACAAAAAGTGGAAAATCAATGAGGCTGTTCCTAGGGAATTGAGGGGCGTCTCACTGCTAGGATTTAGCAGAAGACATTGCCTGGAAAGCAGGAAATGAAGCTGTTTTCTGAAAGTTTACCTCATTCCTATTACACAAGGTTACAGCTTCAGTGTTCAATTTACCCCAGAAATGATCAACTATACAGTTGCCAATCTACATGAAATGTTCTACTTGTGGATGAATTGTTCGTGTGACCAGCAGGTCATTACCCGTCTCCGTCAAAAATCAGCCTCCGTACGAATTTTGTCATATCTGCTCTATTTCTCTATTTGATGCTATTGAGTCAAACACAGGGCCTGCGGGTCAAAGGTGGCCCGCTGTGACATTTTGACCGGCCCGTGAGTGCAAAAAAGATTTTCTTCACATAAGCCTGTTCTTCTAAAGTGTGCATTGCCCCCCTGAACTACATTTTCCGCAATGCATGTTGATTACTTAAAACATCCCTCCACAACATTGAAGTGTTTCTACACATGCAAGTTGGGGAAACAAGTATATGCTTGTGCTTGAAGGTAAAAAACAATTTGCTGATTGTGAGATGAAGGGTTTTGACACCAAACTTATTGCTATGAATGCAAAATTTTAGCTTCCAAGAAGATCAAGAAACTGTCCAAAAAATAATAGGCAGACAGCATTTGCATCATAGTCAGTCCTCTGAAACTACAGCAACTGACGCAGCAGTGAAAGCTTAAGATCTCTGAGGGAGCATTCCTGGAGCAGTGCCCGCTGAGCGTGTGTGAGCACCGCAGTGGACCTCGACGAGATACACGCTTTAAAAATGTCCCTCTGTCCAGGAACATCTCAAACCGAGTGATAAAGTACATGGATTTGTATTGTAATAACAGAGTTAAAAGCGCACATGCTTACCCCCATGCAAATCGGTATGTTTGAGCCATATGGCAATTGTTTTTTATTCTGTACATGACGTGGTGTTAGAATAATCTGGTTGTAATGAATAATCTATTGTGTATTTTGTGATGAAGAATTGGGTTAGAATTTGTGTTGTTTTATAGGCTTTGTATCTGAGTTTGATCGCCAAATTAGCCATTTAAGATCTTTCAATATCCTGCACTCTGTGAAGGTGAGGCACTATTTTGCTCTTAAAAGTGCTCACACTCAATGTCTTCGACAGATAGACGGTGCAGGACAAGGAGCAACAGTTTCCTGAATGTTGGCGTTAGCATTAATGTTTTTGTTTATTCAGAAAATTTTCTAAAACCTTGTTCATTACTAGTTTTTACAGATGGCATAAGATACAGATTGTTTTGAATCTTTAGATTTTTGAATAAATGGAAGTTATTTTTTTGGTTTGTTTTCTCTTTTTTCTTTGTTTGGATTTGACATGGCAGAAACTTCCTGTCCTCCAGGAGTGGCAAGGTAAAGATTTTTTGTGTGCAAGACATATAGTCACTACGGCATATGTAACATTTATAAGTTGAGTGAGTCACAAATACACAATATTCAGTATTTCAAAAGAGGCTGTTACATTTATTTGACTTGAACTACCTTTTAACTGCTGTTATATTGGGTCTCATCTGGCTCTTTTAGGGCTGCCATTATATGATGTGGCTCTCGTTGAAAATGTGTTTGACGTCACCCGCTCTATAGCCACGTCAAGATTTGAAATGTGTGTGAGTGTGTGGAGGTGCAAGGGAGGAGCAAGGAGTTCCGCTTTCCTTCCATCTGCTTGGTTCATTATTCAAATTTTCAATTTCCTCCACATGCAATAGACAGTAAATGTGCCCATAAACCTTCAAGCCAAGCTTGAGGTCAATAGTTTGGGGCAACCTGAAAGAAGTTCAAGCCACCGATGGCAACTGCATTTTTTTTTCGCAATGTCATATGGAGGGCCTCTGTACCTCTCACCCACAGTGTTAATCAGTTCCAAAGGCCGCGACTTAGATGAAAATGTTACTTGAAATGAATTCAGCCCCCCTACAAGCATTCTTTGCAAGTGTATCAACTTCAAGTAATGCCAGAGCTTGCTAAAATTTAAGAAAAACCTAACATACGCTTTTCAACTAACTACATACAAGTGCGTCAACTGTCTTTAAATGAAAAGTATTTCTCTGTATACTTAATGAACAAAATATCAGATGAAAAGTTGAGAATAACGCAACATAAGATTGATACAGGGT
Organism: Carapus acus; assembly: GCA_900312935.1. Taxonomy (NCBI): domain Eukaryota; kingdom Metazoa; phylum Chordata; class Actinopteri; order Ophidiiformes; family Carapidae; genus Carapus; species Carapus acus. Next base: position 24,315 of record OMPJ01028021.1, read on the forward strand.
GAGGATGACGAGGCAAACGATGCATGCTTTTCTTTTTTGTTTTTGACCTTGACCAAAATCGAAAATTCCATTCCATCATTGCTCTCCGGACTAAACATCTGACATGTTCCGGTGGTAGATAGATCCATCAATGAGAAAGATTTAATGAATTCACAAAAATGTGAAGTAGTGAGATAATGTTGCAGGCACTGTCACTTATAACACATTAATCTATTATAATGTAAATTCCCAAATAGTCCAAAGAGAGTTTACTCGCCAGTGCTGGTTGGTGTATGTTTGTACTGCTAATTGCTTTATATGGCTTGGTTCTGCATGTGGGTGGGACCTTGTAGAATGATGAGGAAATGGAGATGCAGCTGTTAGCAGCGAGCAGCACATAGCGCACACTGCATCGCGACAGTAATCTCACAGGGCTTGCCACAGGCAGGAAATCTAGCTTGATTTGCTTTTGAACAAATCGTGGCGCCCTTCTTTAGAGCACTAATGGCTGTTTTTCAGAACAGCCATGCAGGGCTTCACTTAATCATACTGAACATATCCCGTTGTTAGAAGAGGAGGAGGAAGGACAAAACAATTGCGCCCAATATTCGAGCCCAGGCGGATTCATTTTGGTAGTGGATTCAACTTATTTTCCTTTACCAGCAACATTTATCGAATCACATGTACTATCCCACAATCTATTGGCATATTTGGGGCGCGGATGCAACCTTGCTTGGTTATTTGCAGGCCGTTAGCTGCAAAACCAACAGTTTTATGTGCCTGCCTAATATGACCCGAAGTCAAGTATCCTCACCTAACGGTAGCTGTTGCTATGGACATTCAACTTTCTCCACAACTGCAGAAGCAATGATCCGAGAGTATACCAGAGGTTACGAACCTTTTTTAGACCAATCGATACTTTCTGAGCTCTGAGTAGTATGAAGGGCTAACAGCACCTGTTTGATTCAAAGCAGGAGGAGGAGTTGTAGTTGTAGTTGTAGTAGTGGTAATACTATGTGCAGAAACTGCCCAATTGTCAATGGTAATTATTCCCTACATTTTATAACATGACACACATTTTTGAGCATGCCTCGCGAGCATCTCTAGTGATACATGAGGGCGCCTATGTGGTGGCAGGCACAGTGTTGGTGACCACTGCTGTATGCTTTCTCTGCTAAGCTAAGTTCCTCTGTGCAGTCCTTCTTTTAGCCCATGGGGAATATCAAATATTTCCACAACACCCTCACTGTAATAATCAAGCAGGGGGATTTGGGTCAAAAGAAGATTATACCCAAATATGGTGTGTACTGTATTTTACATGGAAAATTAAATAGTTTATGCTCAGTGTGCTGTACTTTGGGTTATCATCTCCAGCGGCATTTGTAGTGGATTCCAAATGTCTAGGTATTGACTCAGAGGACTAGGATACGTTTGCAGACACCAACATCTGATGCTTTTTTCCATGTTTCTGTTAGGTGTCTCGCGTGGCTGTTAAATTGTCTATATGTCCACTGCCCCCTTATGTGGGTATATCCCCCAAAGTTCTGCCACCACCACTTGCAGCATGCAAGCCAATTTGCTCATCTCAACCTCTGCTGAGGACACAACTAGTGGACCTTTGTTCCCATGTGTTACCACAGCATTGTCTAGGTGGCCAGAGGAATTATACTGAGTGCACAACGCCAATTATCTGTCCCCTGCTTTCTCCTGTATTTGCACAATTGTGTTTTTTCTCAGAACTTTGCCCACATTCCTAGTAGCTACGGCCTTTAGTTTTTCCCTTGGGTCCTCCGTCAATTTGTCTGCATCCTTGCATACAATAGATAGGATAAGATGGGGGTAGGTGATCACCTGTGGCCACGCCTAACAGGAACGGCCGGTTGAGGGAGAAGAGGAAATGCCAGCACACGTTTGGACCAAAGGCTCAGTGCCAGGAGAGCCAAAATATACAACTTGTCTGAGGGGTACAAAAACATGGTGATTGAACCAGCAGGTAAAGAATCCTTTCAAGTGCACACAGAACATGAAAATGTTCTAGCTCGGGCCAGAGACACAAAAGTTTTTGAGGAAACTTACTTGATGGTTGTCGTCCCTCTCCACATCATCTGTGTATCTAGATAAGAGGGCCATTGATGTCATTAAGACATCGCAGTGAATATTTCATGGCTGCCATGCTGGTGCTGAATTGATTCGGCACAACATTTTATAGAATAAAAAAAAGTGAAAGTGAATAATAGTTTCAAAGTTGGACTTCGTGGCAAATGATTTTATTTCAAAGGGCTGTTTGCCTGTAAGTCATTCAGACCTGCATAGTTCAATGATGGACCTTTTGGAACTCTATGACGAGCACATCCACGCTAAAATGCCGGTGTGCAATCACTGAAATCATACAAATGCGTAGTTATTTTGAAAGAAATCGCACCATGATCAACTGAGCAGATAAGGGTGGACAGAAATTGTTGGTTTATTTTGTGTTAAAATTGACCTCAGTAAGTAGAGCATTTCTCAGTTCCAAACTCTTTGTTGAGATAACAGACCCAAGCTTATCATCCTATATAAATGTCCACTCCTGTGCCTGACGCTGCAGCTTTCCGAGTCTTTGTGAGTGACAGATGTGCTGTCATCAAAAAGCGGAAGTGTGGCACAGCAAGGTGACCCTATCTTAATGTAAAGCCAACTGCTGTCAGCGCTGCTCTCCGAGTTATTTGTCATCTGTGACCGAGCGGCCTGAAGATACAGAAGTCAGTTAATCAGCTCCTCCAACATTCAGGCACAACGTGAACAAAAGCTCAGATTGGTTGGATCGTGCATCTTGCTGTCAGGCCCTCTCCCCTGGTGTTACTGTACAGACCCAGCAACGCGTCGGTCTGCAGCAAAGCCCTTCAATAATGCGCTAGAAATTGCTTTCATCCCCTCAGTGAATTAGAGCAAAGGCCCTACAGCCAAGAGCACGAGCGAGGAATCAAAAACCTTCTGCCACCAGACTAACAGGTTTGTGAGCAAATCAAAGCAATATCATCTGTCGCACACATTACTAGAATTCAGATTTTAACCGGATTATTTCACACTACTGCATATTTGAGAGAGGAAATGCCTCTGAAGTTGTGCTAAAATCCACAGCTCACACAAACGGCCATATTTCTGCCCTTTCCCTCCACACTACATCAAGTTGCTCACAATGTTTGGCTGATTTTGTCAGGGCTCCTGCCTGGGAGATCTGTTTTCTGGCGACTCCCGCTGGATCCTCAAGTTACTGTCTGGTACAGGTGTGTGCTGGGCCCATGCCTGCTTTGTGTTTGATAATGTTGTGTGTCAGTTGACCCACGCACCTGTTTAGTATTTCCGTTTATTAGATCAGGTATTCAAGTTTGTTGGCATCATGTGTCTGGGGTTGATCATGATTCTGTCGATTTCATCACCATGCCGTAGCATGCGGTTTCACGCTATGTTTTTCATGCCATGCCTGTTTGAGCTCTCCTCATTTATTGACATGTGTCTGACACTGGCCTCTGTTTCCGCCGGCTTTGTAAGATGATAGCTCTGCCTCAACAGTTTGTGCAGATCACTGTGTGCATTTTGTTGATGAACCTTGTTTGATGATAGACCCTGCCTGTCTCCTGGACTGTTTTTTTGGCTAAATGGATATTCAAATAAATTGTCAAGGGTTTAAGGTTACTGCCCTTTCGGGTCTGGAGTGTGGGATCATCAGTTTTGTCTCAGTTATGTGTCCATGTCTGTTTGCCTATTTTTGATGCTGCCGAGTTCTGCTTTCTGTGTTTTAGCCTGAGGGTCAAATTTGTGGAGTGAAACAACAATGTTTGCTGCAACAGGCAGAGAACGGTACCACAAAGACAGCACCTTTGTGTGTTTGCGTTAACAATGTAGCTACAAAGCGCTTTTTGCCTTCTGTGTTTGCGGTCACAGGACTTTCTGGGGGTTGCTACCGAGTCCCATTTTTGAACCGTCTCTCTTTCCTGAATTTGTGCTTATGCTCTCACAAAATTACCCTCGCCTGCCCCTCCTCCCCTTTTTTTTACCGTCCGTCTTCGCTGTTAAGCCTCCTCGGGCCTGCACTTTAAGACTGCACAGTCCCTGTCTCTGATGAGGGCTTACACAGGGGGTCAGATGAAGTCTTTGCCACATCCAGCGATAATGACGCCGTATATCACTTGGCTAGCTGCATGTAGAGCACACGGGCAACATGTGTAGAGCACGCAAAGAAAAATAAGAAACCCTCACCCTCCAGCAAATGCACAGAAAGAAATCTGTGATCAAGAGAACTTTGAGATTTCAAGACATATGTGGGTCAGAGCTTATATATTCAAATAGACCTGTTAACCAACAAACCTAAAATGGAAATAACAAGCAGTGATGGGACGGCACTTGATTTGAAATCAGCCTGCTGCAGATTGTCTGTATACTACCTCGTAGTTTGTGCAGAGACGATAATGAAAGGACGGGGTGCTTTTTGTGTGAGACAAGCTTGCAGGTGAGGATTGTTGCTTGCTACTCTCGCGTTTCTTGGTTGACTACTTTGAGTCCAACGGGATAGGACAGCATATAAGTTGGCAGCGAGCATTTTTCCTGTTGAAGCAAGGGCTTTGAGTTAACATGTGTTGCATTGTGTGCTACATCATCAAAATTTGCCTGAATGATGAAAATACCAAAAGTGTAGGCAAAGGGTTTCAACAGCTACTGGAACACAGCTTCATGCTAGATTATGCGCAGCCCACAGAACACAACAAGCAGTTGGAAACAACAATAAAAGTGCAAAGGTCTTAAGTGGAATGATTGAAAATTTTTCTCGTCAAATTTAACTGAAACACTTACAGAATTCAGCAGTTATCAATTCAAACCTTACATTAAAATGAACAATACTGCTGTAAAGTTTTAGAACACACAACTCTTCCAAAACAGTGACTTTGTTTTTTTGAGGTTTTTGACAGAAGCACTGCGAACACTCCATTTTATATCTTGCAAAAGAAATAGTTTCCTCAGTGCTGTGCAAATGCATTATACATCTGACTGCACTTGACATGGCTCACAAAAACTTCCCAGCTGATGAATCCTTACATCTCTCGGCTCTGCTTTTGTAGTGCACTTAACTGTAATATGAACAAAGTGTATCCATTCATTCATGCGTACAAAAATTCACACAAATTGTAGAAATGATAACGTTCTATTTTTAAGTTCTATTGTCATTCTGGATGTTGAGTATCAATGCAGAGTTTTAAATGGGGGCTAAGCGATAGAGCTGCACCACAAAGAAAAAAAAATCAGTAAGAGCACACATACTGCATTCTCTAAAAAACAAACACAACAATAAACACAACAGATAGACATAATGCAATTTTCTGAGGCAGGAGACACAAAGCAAGGATTGGGTGCACAATTGGCACCAAGAAACAGACGGCAAACAATAACAGTGCACGTACACAATACACACATGCACAACGCAACATACAGAAACAAGACAACATAACACGACACACAGCATCTGTGTCGTGTTATGTATCTGAGAATATCTGAGGGACGTTCGTCCTCACAGCCAGAACACAACCACACTGTGACCACTCCATATGCACAGTCCTACAGAGACCCCAGCGCTGTCCATGGTGCTGCAGCCAGTTGCTCCCTGCGTCCTGCCACTTTGCTTGCAGCCCCCCCAGCCCAGCACGACTGGCCAAGCATGGTGCTTGAGAGGAGGAGGTGAGGTGCTGGAGGTGAGGTGAGGTGCTGGAGCAGAAACAGGGTTGACTATTGAGGTGCAGCTGGAGAGGCCATTGGTAACATTGGTAACTATTTCATTATACTCTGAAATTAAAGCGTAAAACAGATGTCAAACATCAGCATAGCGGTGGCTCTCATGGGGCTGGATGTCAGATCTGGTATCTGAAATATAACTACTCAATAGGAAATAAATAATAATTATCTTTTCCTATTCAACTTGCAAATACTCCATTAATAAAAAACACATCAGGTCTTTGCTATTATTATATTGCAGATCCTTGTATCAAATCAGGGTAAGAAACCTAAATTCATAAGTCATCAATCAACAGTCAACCAACAAGTCAAAAACCTGGTTCCCTCACTTGGGCTGCATTGGTGTTTCTTGACAATCTGACATTTTACAAAGTGTGTATGTGGCTGGGGCAAAGCGTGATCCACATACATTTTGGGAGATGTAGTTTGTGGGTCAATGCACATTTAAATGAAGGAGACTTATGTTGAAACAGTCACCAAGCACTTGACTCCTGCAGTATATTGACAAAACAAGCACTCATGGGCCAGATAAAATGTTGCAGCGGGCCACATTTGGCCTGCCGGCCTTAAGTTTGATACCTGTGGCATCGAGCAAACAAACAATTAAACAAGTAAAAACAAGTTTAAAAAAATCATGAAATCAATTCTGAAATCAAATTGTATTCTAAACTTTTGACTCATCGAAGTAGCCACCTTCAGCCAAATATAACAGCTGAACACATTTTTGGTTAACCTTACCTTTTTCTTTACCTCTGGCAGTTAACCTCTAACCTTCGTACAATTTCAAGCTGCTTATTGGATTTGAACTGCTTGAATTTCAGTAATAGAATGGAAAAATTGGGGTGTTCTAAAACTTTTGATCAGTGGTGGATGTAAGCAAGTAATCAACAAAACAAAAATTTTTTAACATGATCATGACTTTTACTCCCATAACGTCCTCTGATTCAAGATCCATTGAGTTTACATAGAGTGAAATTAGCATTCTTGTCTCTCTGCAGAAAGATGATCGTTCTTTCTATAGATTTTAAAGGGATGCAGATCACGTTGATGTCTGCAGTTATGAAACAGGCACAGATTATTTTTCTGTTTACTAAATTCTTCTCAGTGTCATTGTGTCTATTTGTTCACCCTCACTGGATAATAGGAATGCTGTGAGGCAAAAGGCACAGAGGCGGGCAGGGTGAGAGTGACGCAGAGGGAGACGGACGACGGCAGAGGAAAAGGGGAAGCGAGGGAGAAGGAGGGAGAGAGAGACAGTATGAGTGGCGCTGGTGATGCAGTGCTGCCTGTATCACCCATCAGCAGGTCCACAAGGAGTACTGGTTTTCATATCTAAATCCATTCATAAATCCTCCTCAGCACAGACTTGAATTACACGTTATTGTTGACCCTTCTATTCGCCCCACCTCCTTCAGATGTTTCACATTACTCGCGAAAAAATTGCTGATTATAATCTATTTTTCCTCCCCCTGCTCTGCATACTTTGCACCCATAGTCCCAGACTTTATCTTAGACACCTCCAATTGCTACTCTTCACCGATGCTGACAGATTATGACAGGAATGATAAATGAAAATGATGAAAAACCAATATTTCCATCAAAAATAAGAGTGCGGAAATGTTTTTATAAAGTGATGTATTCTAATTCAGGGAAGTAAAATCAGTTCGCAAAGATGAAGATAGAGAAAACTCCTGCGCAAACGTTAGGTGGGTCAAATGAAAAAGTAGAAATACATGAGCAAAGAGAGCCATAGTTGGCAAAACACATATTGCAAAGAGACAAAGACATGCTGCAATACGCACACTACAGGAAAAGAACACGAGTGTGACATTTAAGTGTTGATTTCTTGAGAGATTCTTAGGGCCATGGAGATTTCAGCGAGAAAAGGGCAAAATTATTCTTACTGATGGATTAGCATCACGTAACAGAGCCACGGAGAGAGAGGAATAAAGTGAGTTAAGTGATCAATGGAAAAAAGATACCAGTGAAGAAAGGAAGATGCTTGTTTGGTTCAATTTTGTTTTATAGGGTATGAAATAAGGAATAATACAAAATGACTGCATGGTCTTAAACAGTATAATCAGAGTCAAATAATAAAATGCAATGTCATCAGAAGAATGGCTGTTCCAGTGCTGTGATGCAAAGGAGAGGAGGTCCCAGTGCAGCCGGTCCTAAATGAGGTGAAACCGATGAATACCTGGGAGGCAGAAAATCAATCTAAAAGTGATGATTTGACCGTCAGCACAATTGTAAAGTGTGTGCTGCCAATAACTAATGGCCCAGTGTAAGTAAAGCACTCAGGAAAGTTCACTTAACACACCTGTGCGTGGAATGTAACCTGTGCATGTATGTGAATGCGCATACATGATCAAGTTCTCATGGTTACCTTGGTCGTTCTACTCATAGAGTTTATAATTACAGTGTTATTTGCTCATAAGGTGCATGCCGAAGCCTGTATTCTTCTCTGCCAAGTGATGGGACTATGTTTCCTCCAAACCCTGGGTCGGAGGAATGGATCTGGGTTCACACACATATATTTACGGGAAGACCCTCATGTGTCACCATGCCTCCTCTGGCTGTAATTCCATCGGTGAAACACAACACCCTCTTTCCGCACTCAAAGCTGTTACTGTGCCATTTTCATCAAACAGAAATCAGTAGAGATGACATCACCATCTTTCCCTGTCGTTTCCTCCGCAGTGGAGTTTATGAACTGCAGCTTGTGTCTTGGCTAATGATTATTGTTTGTATGGCGCAGCACACAGACACCCACACACAGCTGATTCTATGAGTCGATGAGTATGAGTAGATAGATAGATAGATAGATAGATAGATAGATAGATAGATAGATAGATAGATAGATAGATAGATAGATAGATAGATAGATAGATAGATAGATAGATAGATAGATAGATAGATAGATAGATAGATAGATAGACAGATGGGTGGAGGGGTTGTGATTACGTTATCTTGTCTTGCTTTGTCTTACCTTGTCTTATCTTATATCGTTGTCAAAAAACTGTACTACTCTCACTATA
>OMPJ01028022.1:0-102763 GCA_900312935.1 Carapus acus
AACACAGGTGTGCGCGCATCTCGTACATGCTCTCTCTCTCTCTCTCTCTCTCTCTCTCTCTCTCTCTCTCTCTCTCTCACCCTACCCCTCCTGGCCCCCCATCACACACACACACACGCACACACACAGGTTAAAGGGGAGCAAACTTGAATGCTCTCAGGCTCAGATGGCAAAAATGTCAAGGACGCTGAGCACTGCACTCCGACAGACATTTTGTGCGCGTTTACGCTTTCACAGACTGGGATTTCCCCTAAGCAGCTCCCGGTTCGCTCAGTTGATCAGGTTCTTGTCGATACTGACAATAACAGCGCCTCCGCCAGCATCAGCTCATCCCCAGTGCCTGGATTTCGAACCTCCTTTCAAACCTCCGTGGCACTTGGAGTTTTGCACACAATATGAGAATTTTGGATGCTGTGACCAAAAAACAGACAACGTGATTGCGGAGAGGTATTGGGACATCATTGAGCTGCTGGAAATCACAGGTCAGGAGCTTTGTGGAGACATGTTGAAGGAAGTCATGTGTCAGGTAACATTATTTCATGTCATGTTTCTTGAACATTGGATTGTGACCCTTAAAATAGAGCCTGGGATAGCAAAACTGAAAATATTGGCGATAGCTGCAAGATTATAGCTCCCAATATGTACCTTCATTGTGATTAATGAGATGATTTATGATGAACATGACTGGGATGGTTTAGAAGATAATATTTAATGTGATCTGATTAGAATACATACTTTAGTTTGCTACATTGAGAGTGATTAACAAGAAGGGATTCACACCTTTTCTTGCCAGCATTAAGTCTTTGAAATCATGACTTTATGAAATCAGCACCTCTGCAAACAGAGTATCCATCATTGATATGGTAATACCAGCAGAATTTGCTCAAATGATTCATTCTCAACTTGTACAATATAACGACAAGGTCAGAACAACAACTTTTGGACAAGAGTGTCACATTCTGATGATATCCTGCCATGTCCATTAAATGTCGGTGAATCGTCCTTTTGTCTCACCCAGGAGTGCTCTCCCTATGCTGCACATCTGTACGATGCTGAGGACCCGTACACACCTGTGCGAGAGATACCGGGCCTTTGCTTTGGCTTCTGTTCAGAGTTCCACGGCAAATGTCGGCACGTGGTTAAATACTTAACTGAGAACAAGCTGCTGCAGGACACCTGCGAGCGAGACATGACCACCTTCTGCACCATGGTGGACCTGGCTGACCAGGACTACTGTTACCCCAACGTTCTGAGAAGCTTCAACCTCAACAGCAACCTGGGCGAGGTGATGGAGGACCCGGCCGGGTGCCTGCAGCTGTGCCTGACGGAAGTGGCCAACAACCTGAGGAACCCTGTGCTGATGCTGCACAGCGGCGACGACACGCACCGCATGTTCATCGCAGAGCAGCTGGGCTTGGTGTGGGTGTACCTGCGGGACGGCAGCAGGCTGGAGCAGCCGTTCTTGGACATGAGCGGGGCGGTGCTGACCACGCCTTGGCTGGGCGACGAGAGGGGCTTCCTGGGCATGGCCTTCCACCCCAGCTACAGGGACAACGGACGCTTCTTCATTTACTACTCCATCCGGGTCGACAACAAGCTGGAGAAAATACGGATCAGTGAGATGAGGGTGTCTGCCCACGACATGAACATGGCAGATCCGCACTCAGAAAGGTAAAGAGAGAAGGAGTTGCGTTTGCTTACTTGTGGCTCGACGTATGGCTGGTCTTAAAAATTTGTAGGATTTGGTATACTACCTGAGAAAAGTCACTGCTATGCCTGTGAAAACAACTGCCTCTCACTCCTAGGATTATTCTAGAGATTGAGGAGCCGGCGGCAAACCATAATGGAGGCCAGCTTCTATTTGGGCTTGACGGATACCTGCACATCTTTACTGGAGATGGTGGGAAAGCAGGAGATCCGTTTGGCAAATATGGCAATGCACAAAACAGGTGAGACAGCGAGAAGAGATTTGTGGAGTTAGTAAGGCAAGAAGGCTCCATAAGCAGTCACATATCAAAATTATCTTGAAGAAAGAAAAACAACCACAAAAAAGTGAGAATTATTTTCATTTAATGGTATACTGGTCCCAGAGGTTCCTCAGCTGCTGTTGGTCTTGATGTTAAGAATGTCCTGGAATTGAACCCAAACGATTTTAAGTGTATCACATAAAAAAGAAAATCAAAGATGTCATACTCATATATTGTAGTTGGTTCATGGATGATGTAGTTAATTATTTACTTAGACTTAGACAGGCTTCTATTGTTATTCAGGGATGCACTAAGTGTATACAGAGCGAAATACTGTTGCATTAAGGCTCAGCCCAACACAGTAATATCTTCAGTGCAAGTGTTCACTACACAGTTCTAGAAAATAATATATGTACATGTACAGCAAGAGTAGCATATTCACTATTTGATTGGCAGAAGTTAACTGCTTGTGTTTAAAAATAACTTAGTAAGGCAAATCACTGGATAAATATAGCCATTTAATTAATCATTTTATTTGACACATTTGTGTTTATTTGACAGGTGAGGCACGACCTCTCTTGCCTCCCCTGACCCCATGTTACTGCTCTCCACAGTCTCCACTCTCCTCACATTCTTCCAGTCAGAGCGCAGCATCCTCCACACCATGACACCAATATTTCTATCTACTTTTGCAAAAATAAATGCAACATCTCACTCTTCACTTGCTAACGTCTATGCGTGCCATAATCAATTAACTGTCCTGACACTACAATAATCCTGCGTTAGTGTTGCTGGACACATCAGTGATGTGCCAGTGCCAATTAATCTAAACTCTCTTTTCCAGCAGCCACTCACCACAGTGTAGAACTGGACAAGCTGAAACTACTGGATGGATCAAGTACTGACGAATGATTTATCTCCACCGTCTTGAAATGCACAGGAGCGCTCTGCTGGGCAAAGTCCTCCGCATTGACGTTGATGGGAGCGATGTGAGTGGGACACAGTACAGGATACCTCCTGACAACCCCTTCCTTGGAGACCCACACGCCCGGCCAGAGGTGTTCGCCTACGGCGTCCGAAATATGTGGCGCTGCTCCGTAGACCGCGGTGACCCCGTGAGCCGCTACGGCCGGGGCCGAATATTCTGCGGGGATGTCGGCCAGAACAGATATGAGGAGATTGACATCATCGTGAAAGGCGGAAACTATGGATGGAGAGCCAAGGAAGGGTTCGAGTGCTACGACCTCAAACTCTGCCACAACACCTCTTTAAGTGAGTCCAAACCCCTCTCTGTTTACCGCCAGGTTGGATGGTTCCGATCACACATGACTCAAGTCCGTCTCTCTCTGCCATAACAGATGACATCCTCCCTATTTTTGCATATAGCCACCACACTGGGAAATCTGTTACTGGAGGATATGTGTACAGAGGATGCGACTCTCCGAACCTGAATGGCTTATATGTTTTCGGAGACTTCATGAGTGGGTAAGACTGACTGATCCAAGGAAGTTATTGCCACTGTGTTGAGTGACAGTCTTGATTCTCTGACTGGTATTTTTTTATGTTTTCCTTGTAAACTCATTCCCTTTTCTGCCAATATCATTTGGTGGAACTGGCAGGATGAAGAAATATTCATCATACCCTCGAACAATACTCCTAATGAACACAACAAGTTCAATGACAAAGTGTTAGTTGGACAGCTGAGATTCATAAATGGATCTCAAGACTGAACCAAAGTTTGTACGATTGCTGTAGACTTGGACGAAACTGATGGTGATGTTGATCACCAGTTTGTCATGTCAATACTTGCTTAATGAAAGATTAACTTGAATTCAATAGGCCTTCATTCATCTGCTATACATCAGCCATTGCTAGCAAAGCAATTTTTCTGTTTAGGTTTTTTATTTGAACCAACTGTTCACCACATGGAATTTGAATGCAAAAAAAAAAAAAAAAAAAAAGAAGGAGAAGATCTGCTCACACTCCTGTGTCCTCTGTATTCATCAGCCTCAGTGCTGAGCTGTCAGTTATCCCTCAAAGCGCCATCCTGTTTATTTTCCAGCCGAATCATGGCGTTAGAGGAGGATAAGAAAATGGGGAGCTGGACAGAGAGGCCGGTGTGCATGGGTGACGCCAAGACCTGCTCCTTCCCAGGGCTTATCAATCACCACCACAAATTTATCATCTCATTCGCTGAAGATGAAGCAGGTACAGTTTGGCTGCCCCTGATGTAACACTCAGTGATCACTGTGATAACATCAGCAAGTGAACCGTGGTCTTGTTTTTTCAGGTGAGCTGTATTTTCTGGCCACCTCGTACCCCAGCACCACGTCTGCCTTTGGAACCGTTTTCAAATTCATGGACCCTTCCAGGTGTCGTAGCAGCTTTATCGTAACTTCACATCACAACAGCATTTATATGACGTAGTTTCATGATGAATCAGGGAGACAGATCGAGGCAACAAAGTGAATCTCACCTCTGTTGGCTTGAGGGGGTGAGACTAGCACACAACACACAAACACCTTAGATACGGTATTTTGACAATAGTACAAACAAACCAAGAGGAACACTGAGAAATGTCTACCTGATACATACAGTATTTTGATCATTTGCTAGTCGCAGAAACTATAGAAGTACTATAATCTATAACCAATTAATGTTTTATGTGCTGATGCACAAGCATCAGAAAGGGCAGAAAAAAATGTGTGTGATCAGACCAACAGACATACAGACAGATGGAATCCCCCCGAGTGGAATCAGCACAGTCCTGCCACTTGCTGTCATGTACTCACATTCACCTTCAACATTCCCATATTGAACTTTTAAGCATGCTGTCCCCCAAACTGTGTTTATCTTGTCAGGAGGGCTCCTCCAGGGAAGTGCAAGCAGAAGCCACTGCCAGTCAAAGTGCGAGGGAAAAAGATTCCCTTTGTGCCCAGAGAACGTAAGTGAGATCAGCCACCTCGATGCTTTCATCGCCTCCCTCTGTCTCTAATTGTGGTACTCGCGCCGCCATGCATGCCAGGATTTGACGAGAGATACATCCCCAGGCTGCGGACGCCAAAGTGGAGTCACTCAAATTAAATGTTAAACCCATTTCCATTCATGGTGGAAAAAAAATAACTGATGAAGCTGAAAAAAACCCAACATCTCTCTCTTGCAGTGACTGTTCTGGAAACAAAAGACAAACCTACCAGGCCTCCACCAAGGAAACTTAAACTCACCACCAAACCGCCCACAACCAGCCAAGTGAAAAGCACGACAAGAGCAAGTACAACTTCACGGAGAACTGAGAACACTCATCCAACAAACCCATATGTAACAAGTCTGGCCAACACATCCAGCAAACCCATCAGGCCAAAATGGAGGTCAGCAGATAGCAGACAGAGGAAGAAAACGAAGACAAAATCACGGAAAAACAAGAAACCAAAGAGAAAGCAGACACTCAACGTGTATATGAAGAACACGACTTCGACCGAGAAGTTCACGGTGCAGGCTGAGAACTGGCAAAGAAATCCAGAGAGGGACAGAGTGAAATCGAAGGCGAGAAAGAAGAAAAATCAATCTGCTAAGCGAAAGAAAATTCCTCTGGAAGTTTCCAGTGACCTGAGAGATAACACAATCCACACAAAGAGGGATACTCCTGCACAGAGAGACCGACAACAGTCCAAGACTGAGAGAAACAAAATAAAAACAAATCCACATGTGGAAAAAGATCAGACGTGCAGCAATAGAAGCATAAAAAATACTGGGTGAAACCCTCAGTCCAACATTATGAAGTGCCTGTAATGACATGCTCTCACCTGTCATTTATTTCCAACAATAATTCAACTACTTAATTTGCTACCATGTCTGTAATTTCAACGTATCGCGACATACAATAAAATGCACCAGAGACTGACACTTTTGATAGCGGCCATGCAGGGTAAAATTGCTCTAATGCGATACATCAGACGAAGTGTTACAAGTTAAAAAGGTTTGTTGAGACGCGTGTGAGAGACTCTATGATTTCTCTCCAAACCGCTAATCAGTGCTGAAACGGCGATGCGCCAACAGTCGGCATGATGGCAACTTGAAACTTAAACTGATCCCATCTTCAAGGTGTAATTTGTTACTGTAGAAAATAAATGTCTCTTAGATGCACACATCATATTTAACATTCCTCTGTACCACACATTCACAGATGAATGACGGGAGGAATTCAGAGAAATTATCTGTAAGGAACAAAGACTTTGTGTGCAACACCGCGGCTCTGTGTGTAACATCAGGCTGGCAATATGTATTGCAGAGGTATGACAGGTGAGAATCTGTTTATTTCACAGTTACCTGCTCCTCCAAATGGACTCAAACCTTTAGAAATGCATCAATTGGCGTGTAAACTCCCAATTGGAGGCTGCTCTGAGGCTTACGTGACGTTTCTCAAGAAACTCCTGTGAGGTTTGGGGCTGTACTTCAAAGCATGGGACCCCCTTAAATTACAGACTCCTGCACCAGTCATGGACGAGCAGACATCCATTAAAAGTATCTGTCCATTAAAAGAACTCTGTTTTCAAAAGGAAAACTTTGCAAGTCAGCCTGGATGTGCGTCTGTACAGCTGTTGCTACCCAAAGCGACATGGGTTGTCAGTCTTTGATGATAACCAACTGTTAACAAGTCAGGTGACTTGCTGTTTGGATGTGTCTCTTCTTTTGAAGAAGATGTCTGGTCCTTGGTCTATAATCCCAACCTGCAGGAAAACCCAGCGCCAAATACAGGACACAGCAGGGACAAAAAACAAATGCCTCTCTTCACACATCAGCACTTTTATGATTTAGAACTGAGATGAAAATTATCGTTTTCCCTTTCTCAAAGCCAGGTACAGTAAGCGGATTGACCCTCTTGCAGCTCTGTCTTAAAACTAACCACCAGTGAAGACTCTCAGCATGGTGAGAAATGTAGCATCATACCCCTACTTACTCAGGGCAGATATGATGGACTTACTGTGAAAGTTGTGGTTGACTTTTCAGCGATGCAATGTTCATTAGTGGCAAATATGAATATAAACATGAATCCACATTGACAAAACATCTGCTAAATCACTTTTTATGAGGACCATCAATGCCTGAGGTAGTCTGAGGAATCTTGAATTGGAGTTCAGAAACCCTTCCCAGACTGCCACTGCCACTAAATAAACTAGATAAACCATAGGACCACATCAACACCCACACACAGCACAACACACTCACTACGTTTGTCTTAATCTTGGATTGAGACAATTTCTACGAATTTGAGTAGGCATGCGCCCTCTGCTGTGTACTCAAATTGTACTGTGTAATGGTGGGACGCTCCCTAGTGGTGAGAACATGTAGCTTCAGCAACTTGACGGCCGACGCAGTGAGTCAAGAGACCCCACACTGGGCCCTGCCCACGTCAGGGAGCCGTTTGGAACTGGGAGAAATGTGCCACATTACGTTGCAGGGAATCTTAGAAATCATTACAATACACACGTTGCTAGCATCTTAGAAAACATTACAATACACAGATTATAGATGTTAGCAAATCTTTATTCCGGCATGAAATGAAAATTTTGAAACGTGATTCCTGCGTTTGCTAAATACACAGAATTTCAAACATTTTCACATTGAAAGTGACCAGCATGAGTGATTTGGTCTGGTTTTCACTTGGTGTCTAAATATACAAATGTCAAATGACAGTTTCCTTTATGTTTTTGGTGATAAATGAATCACCATTAAATCACAGTCAATTAAGAAGTACTACAATAGGTAGCAAGGTAGTCAGGTCCTGTAATGATCCATTGATCTACTGATTGAGGAAATTTAAAGCCGCAACCCTCAAAGAACAGAACAGAAACAACTCACTGTTGTGCAGAAACAACTAGCGTACACCCACTCACTGTAGTTATAGTACAAGACAAAGGCACATAATGAATCATAGTGATGAAAAGGGAGACGCAAAATGTGGGTGTGATGGTGGGTGCTGGAAATATGGCTTATTATTGGTGTGATAATAACATTGTCGATTATTCATCTATTTAACAATTGATAAGAAAAACCTCTGTTTTTTTTCCTGAGTGTTTCCTCTATCTGATTTTGTACACTACATCTCCCGTCTTCATGGTCCCGGTCTTGGTCACAGTCAGCAATTGTCCAAACAAAGGAGATGACTTGTAAAGATGCTTCTCAGATGGTTGGCACTGGCGATAGCTACAGAGGTCAAAGCTCAAATCAAAAAACAACTTTCACAGCGCCATGATTGCATTATTCAAGGTGCACACGTGGAGCTTTGCAGGTCTTTCAATAGCAAAATTAAAGAAAAGTTTTCACTCCAACACTTGCCTCAATTAAAATAACTGAAATGCAGGTCAAGTTCACATAAGTCAAATACAAAATTGCTCAAATAAGCACTGAAATTCACAAGCAAATTCATTGATAAAGCTTGCAGATAATAAAACAAAAAACTTTTTTTAAATTTATGTATCAGTGCACAATTTCTATTATGTAGAAATACATCCAGTATAAATGTTTTGTTCAACATTTACCTTTTCAGTGTTTCTAGGGGCTCTTTTCTGTCGATTATACCCGTTTCAGGATCCACAGTGGTGAAAATGCACCTGATGATAATAAAAGTTGGATATTACCTGAAATATTAGCTAATTCACATGTGTTTTCCCCCAGGGATAGAGAGAAATATCTGTCTATTTCTATTCATAAATTTCTATCTCTATAAATTTACTGAAAATAATACTGCGTTTGCATCTGAGACTCAGACCACAGGTTGCAAAGGCAGAACTGGCGACATGTTTCACAAGACCGAAACGATTCTGGCTCCGTTTCAAATCTCTGTGAAGCATCAAACACATTACCTTCCACACGACATCGCACGCTGCAGTTGCACGCTGCCAATCTGGAGCTCTTCCCAGGAATCCTGGAAAAGCAAAGCATTTTTGGTTTGGTGACTGAGATATAAAATTAGCCTGCGCCTCTCATGCTTAAAGTGGCACTACATTCGTCATCAACAAAGATGACAGAAGGTACAGGTGGACAAGTAGGGATCTGGCCTTTGCGTGCCTGGCCACTATGATAAACAAGTGTAAAAATAATAATAAAAATAACTTGATATTTAGACAAAATGTTGCACCTCTTCAAACGCTTCACAGTCACTAATGACGATGTTTGGGCGAAAACGTTCCACTTTCAGCTCCTTCTCCACTTTTCTGCTGAGATCTTTAACTGAGGCCTCTGACAGGAGCATTACAGGCGCACAGTCTGGGTACGCCACCTGTTGGGCAAGTGGAAAAATGCTCGGCATATATTTTTACATTTACATGCGTAAGCGCCTGCAATTACATTTTCAACCAAAAAAATCACAATACTTTGCCATTGTACTCTCTGAAAAGTGATGATATATGGTGAAATGTGTACCCCAAAGTTCAGGTTAGGCAGTTCCTCCTTCAGAGGGCTCCTCAACTTCATGTGAGGCTCACAGTGTACCAATCGAAACTTTTGTTCTCCACCCAGATAACGCGTTAACCAAGAGGATGCCTCATCACCGCAGTCTCTGCCCTGTATGTCTTCGCCAAAAACTCTGAAGAGATGGGGATCAAGTGTGAATGCTTAAAACTAGGAACATATGATGAAAACGTTACTGGTTTGTTGCAAAATTCACATCACAGCTGAAAATGTTAAGATAATCATTCCTTACAGCTGCAACTACGGTATACAACGGTATACTACGGTATAGTCAAAATGGTTGTTAGAAATTGCGTGGTTCCAGATATGAATCCACAATGCTGACCTGCAGTCCATCACTGGGGTTTCGGGCTGCATAAGCTGAAATTGCAGCTCCTCCATGTCTGGGCCTTTCAGACTCACGTGACCTTCCTCACAAGTGAGAGACATCAGGACCAGGCGAGGCTCCTGCCTGCCCGTTACCATGTGGCCGTCCTCTTTGACCACCAGCCAGTGTCTACAGGACATGAAACATTTTCCTTTGGCATCACAAATTTGACGTGGTTTTAGCTCTATTTTGGAGTGGTTGTCAGTTTTTTATGTTGTCACAGACAAAACTGCATCGTAAACATAGAAACACGTAAGAGTGGAACAGTAAAATCACTTTCTAATGTTGTTCACTTGATGCAAATCATCTGTGGGATTCAGGGCCTGTCATAATGTGTCACTCCAATAGCTGTGCCAGAATGACAAATCTGCAATTGCTCGTTTACTATTTGAGTTAAGACGTGATGTGCTAATGTGCATGAACAGAAAACTGCTCTAGCCGAAAGAGCGCCAACCAGCGTGACTCGCGAAAAGTTCACCTCCCCACTCTCGGCCAGGTTAATGTTTCTATAGCCATGTTTGTGTCGCCTCCCTCCTATTGGCATTTAGACTGTTAACACAACAAACCGCCATTAAAATCACAGCACGCGTCAGTCTTTGAATACAAATATCACTCTAAAACGGGAATACTAACCGATCGTGCAGATCTCCATACTTCAGTCCGACGGGCAGGCACTCCGCCTCGGACACGCTTACAGGTTTCCCGGACTTTACGGGGTAGATAAGGAGCTGGGACACCAGCCCGACGCGGACTCTCTGCCTCGCCCTGGTGGCGTACCTGTACCCCAGGCTGAGGCCGATCACCGCAGCTCCAGCCCCGGCGAGCACCGCTAATTTTCTGTTGTTAACCACGGCAGACACCACGGATTGTCTCAGGTCCATGTTAAGTCCCGAGTGGGTTTGACGGACATTGGACCTTAATTAAAGAGACAGCGGCCTCTGGACTCGACGTCGGCTGGTGTTTGTGGGAACAGCGTCCCGCAGAGTACAGATTATTGTACACTGAGTAATTGGTGTGTATTTGGCGAGGTGCACCAAGATATATCACGCGCAGATGGAATGGACGTAAAGGTGTTGTCCTCATGTCATACACGCCTTTGAATGCAAACTGTATCCAAGGAACTTGGTCACGTGGTTATTTGAACCCCGCCCCTTCAAGCTCGTAATGGCGGGAGTGAAGAGAGCCCCACGTTCTGTCCCTTTCAAACTTATTGGGGCGCTTGCGGTCGTTCAGATGACTGGACTGTTATTCCGTGATTCAGTAATATTTGTAATATCATGCAAGCACTATGTTTGTCGGAAATTTGCATCAATCAATAACCTGTATCGTTCGTGAATGTCTTGGTATGAAACCATTATCATTGACCCAACATCTAAACTGAAGTGATACATGTAACATATTTCACTGTTTAACTCTCATTGACCTTTTCCAACAGCAATAATAGCTGAAATTATTTGACGTCTTGGCCATCACTCTTGAACGTCATTTACTGAGCTGCTGAGGTTTTAAATTTCCTGAATCGCCGGTTCAATAAGAAAATACCTACCCACCTATGTTTGAATATGCTGCCAAAGTGAGTCTCTTAACATAAAGGAAAATCAAGCCACTTCCCTCCCTAGTGTAAATCAATTGTTATATATGGTGTAAATGTAATTGCTTTTATTATTACATTACACTGCTGTTTGCTCCATTAATTGAACTGCAAAAGGAGACTTTATTTTGATATTCTAACCCCTTGTTGTTAGTCCTTGCCAAATCAAATGCATTTCCTGCATCCTGATATTTTCAGTTCTCAGTATTTTCAGTGTGTTAGTTTTGCACATTCAGTGGTGTGTCGTACCTAAATCAATCTTTGACATGAATTGGTCAAAATTGGAGCCTTTGCATGTTGCTTAATAAATAGACTGGCATAGCTTGAATGGGTTCTGTCCTCTGTACTGTGGTAAGATTTTGCAGAAGTGTTATCTTGATCTAAACCCAGTTCCACAAATTAACAGTCAGTATGCTGGCATAATTGGTCATCTAAAAGGTTTGGTATAAATGTTGAAAACCTTGACTGTATTTGTAAATAATGTAATGATATACATCTTGATTATACATCTTTACTATGTTCTCTACTTCATTTCACTGCTCATACAATGAGCATGAAAATCATGAAACTCTTGAATCTAGTTTTCTTGGTTTAGTTCTCGTTGCTTTGTTTCTATGCTGTCCTTTCATCTGCTGGGGCTTAACATTTCCTGAATCAATAGATCAATACTTCAACAGAATACCTACCTCCTTATCTACCAACTTAATCTCACTTTTTAAAATGTCAGAGACTTTGCCTCTAAAAATCAAAAGGCGGCCTTGTCATTTAATGTGATATGAAACATCTGACCTGTATCATTTCACTTGAGACTGCCAAGTGTTTATAAATTTTAGATTAGGGTAGGATTGTATTGCTCTTGGTTAAAACTAAAGGTGTCTGAAATCACCCGCTTGCTGTAGGGCAATAATATATCACAAAAAAACAAACACTCTTTAGTTCATATTCTGGCTGAGAAGACATCTCACCTGTCTAAAAAACACAATTTGACTGTGTAGAAACCCGATGATGTAATGTGAAACTTGACCTTCTGAGTCAAACTATTTTTGTCTTTGACACAGATAGTCAGGACTGTGGCCAAAGCAGAAAACAGCAGATGCTTCAGCCACAGGGGAGCAATACAAGGATTTGTCGACTGGATACTCCTTCTGTTGCTTCTCTGCGCACGTGTAATGGCTGACAGGCAAATTCACAGGCACAAGGCCAGTCCCTCCGTGCTGCAATGATGTTGCAGAGGCAATAAGATGACAAGACATGTGCTTTATTGCTACGTAGTCCCAGTGACACAACATGACTCAAGGATGGATTTTTCAGTTTTTATTTATTTTGATCTATTTCTTCATCTCTTCATGGCACGACTCACCAGAAATGTACTGTATATCCGTCTTACTGCTAATAGGACGGAAACGTCCTGTGTCCTATGTCCCAAGACTTGTGCACATGGATGTCATGAAAGTACAAGGCAAATGCAATGGCAGATGTCTTTGGAACAGCAAACACTACAAATAATGAGAAAAATAACATGGAGCACTTAGCCACAGAGGAGCTTGGTAATAAATACCAATTTGGTGAAGGTCCTTGATGTTGGTTTGGATTGTACTGTATATCAACTCAATTGACAGCGGTTTCTGAGGCCATGTTGTGGGTATGATTATCGAAAAGTGTTGCGTAATGGGTAATCTTTGTTCCCCTGCTGATATTATCAAGATTTCTCTTCTTTTCCCCTTTGACAAAATTCATAATTTTGCACTATAATACAGCAAAAGTTCAGACTTAAAGTGTGCAGTACTTTAAACAAAGGCGTTGGAGCTGCAAATCTGAAATGAATTGAACATTACTGGTAGAAATGAAAATCAAGACAAGTAATTTTCTTGATTTAGTCAAATCTGTATTTTTCAGCATGACTGTTGAATTGGCAATGTGTCTGTGGTTGTGTGACCCACAACAATAAGCTGACAGTATATCAAATAATTTGATATACTGTTACACGCTGTCAATAGTGACTAACCTGCTGTAAGTTGTCCAGAATTGGACTTGATTCAAATTTCCCATGGGGAAACCATCTGGACCAAATGGTAATTTCTATACATTCAGCAGGCTTTTTTCTCACACGTCATCAGGTGGACAAACAGAGAGACATGCACTGAAGCTCAAACACACACAGATAGGAAACATTTTTGGTAAATGTCTGCATGTCGTGTGATGAGCTGTTGGAAAGTAGAGACTGGTGTGCACTGAGCTCACAAGCAATGATGGTCCAATGTACTTTTCCAGAGAATTCTCGTACAGTATAAAGCACCTCATCTGGCTTTGTGAGCAATCACAAACAAAACCCATAAAATTGCAGATGGTAACATTTAGGAAGGTGTGAGACAATACATCTTTTACACCATTACAGCAAAATATATTTCATTTTTTTAACAAGGTCAATCTTTTCTCTTTTAAGAATAACAATAGCATTCACTCTTTTTCTGTCCACTCTTTTTGACTTTGACTGAACCTCTGTTCTGTTTCAAAGTGAATCTTGTGTGGTTGAGGTTGTAATGAAGGCCATTAGAACACTAACAATACATGTGAAAAACTGAAACCGTATTATTCTGTGTGTCTTTGTAAGATGAGAACAATGGCATCCTTGGATGTGGAGGAAATATTTGTCACTGAATGACTGATACCCCATAAGTACAGAGAAAAACATCCTCAGCTGATATTTTTTTCTTTTCATCATCCCCTTATTTGCAGAGAACAGGTAAAACAGGTATTGTGTTGTATAGAGACAAAGTGCAAAGAACAATCAAACACACACCATGCCATTTAGCTGGATACGTTTCGGTCCATTTAAGATACACTAAAGAAGTTGGAACCTGCCCACTTCTCAACAATCAAGTCTCTCTGAATGTTTGTGCGATTGTAGGATGAGGAATTCTCCACTTCCTTCACATTTGTCAGCAAAATGTTATGTTCACGGCTGGTGATTGAGAGGATTCCGCGGCGGCTACGTGCAACTTGAAAGCGTGACGTATTATATCGCCTACATTTCACCAGTTCTTCACAAAAATACGGAAAAAAACACACCACTAGCAACAAGTGAACTCAAATGTAAGGGGCAGCATTGTAGGATGTCTTTTTCTTTTTACATCAATCAGAAAGTGTGGGTGTATTGTTACATATTGACAGCTTGCCTGTTATCCATTGTGTTATTGTGAAAGATCCACCCATCTGCCACTCCAAACGGGCTTTAAAACAGCTACCAAAAATAGAGCGCCTCCTCAGCTTGATCCGGATGTGATCTGGACCCACTCTGCTCACAGCTTTGATTAGCTGATGATGTTTATGTGAGAGGCACAGAGTCTGTGAAGTTACTGAGATCTCTAGGACAACACAACACTTCAGAGAAAATAAGACAAAATCAATTGATTAAAGTAAGTGAAAGTAAAACCAAAATCGTCCCACAACATATTTCAGTACATTTAATTCAATTGCATCTAAGGTTTTTCACAGCTGCTCCTTGCGCCTACAAATCAATGCCTCTATGATTTTTTCAATCATGACATATTTAAAATACTACATACTGTACATCTAGTGCGTTTGTGCTAGCCTGGCTGAAATGACATCATCAAGATCATCTGAGGCAGACAGTGGCACACAAACTTTTCCACTGTTTTAAAACAGGATTAGAATATCTAATGCAAATATTGCAAGCGACAGTTATCAGTGGCGCAATAATCTCTTAATCTCTCGACCAGTTCGACCGTTGACAGTTGAGAAGTAAAATCCAATAAGCCTCCACTGCCACATTATGACAGATGTCACCCAGAGACCACGGAACACACGTTGTGATAAAGGCATCCCGGCATAAAAGGTTATTTTGAGTGTCCGATGATGCCAAGTGTTTGTGGAGGGGTGTCAACTGAATCCGATGGTCATTATTATACATCAGCCGAGTAAACTGAACTCCCAAACACATAACTGTTGAGTTTGTTCCTCTTTTCGTGTTGTGTGCTTTGCTGACACATAGATGGAAAGATAAACCACCAGCAGCAGCTACAACAAGTGAGTCATGTACGGCTAAATGCCAATTGTCTGGAGGTGTCATCTGCAATAAGGGTCTGTCGCTCGCTATCTTAAGTGAGCTTTGATTATAGCATACATCTGACCTCTGTGACAACAGAGTACATGGTAGTATGCCTGTGGATCCAGGCACAGACCTTTCAACATAACGCTGTCAGCGCAATGAAAAAAAACAAAACACTGCACCATCTGACAAATGCAGCAAAATTACGCAACAAAGGGAAGGGTCACCAGACGTTTCAGTCGGCAGCGAGAACATTCCCTTGGAGTCATGTCAACAGGTCATCCCGCTAGGACAACAATGCAGTGGCGCGTCCCCAGTTATTACATCTCTCCAGTTGTGGTAGCCTGCATGTGCCGTTGCTTCTGGTAGCACCTGTTCTTCCTCTCTTGTGTACATAGTTCCCAACGTCTGCTGCAGCCCCTCCTGTGTACATATAGCGAAGGGGGGGTGGGGGTGAAACACGCTGGACTTGTTCAAGTAATATCTGATCAGGAGCTCCCTGCTTATGCTCAGTGCTCCCCTCATCTAAATCTCCTACAGGGATAATAGCACCACAAACACATACTGGAGCTGATGTCTGTGCTGTGAGAATTGCTGGGTATTTACTGTCTACTTTGCTGTGTGCTGTTGGCTGTGATGCACTGCACTGCGTGCCTAGACAGAGCTGCGCCTCTTAAACACCCTGAATGGAGAGAGAAAGTGTAGACCTGTTGTTATGGAACTCTTGTTTGTGCACTGACGTGGGCTGCAAACACAACCTGTAGATACGGGCTCCACATAGTGAGCAGAGTTACTGTTCTGCTGTACGTAGGCATCTGAGAACCCCAGCTCCTGTGGGACCATGGAGGGAGTGGATCCCTGCACCTTCTCGTTGCTCCTGTACCACAGGCAGGAGCATATGGTCTGAAAATGCAGCACCTCCGTGTAGACTCCCTTCAATTCTTTAGGCTTTACGGTATCATCCATCACCGGCGTGGAGGTGGCGGAGGCTGAAACCGGTATTAGACGGGCAACCTCTCCTCTGGTCATGCTGGTGGAGACCAAAGCCTTCTGCTTGGCATCCCTCCGTTCATCCTCAATGTTCATCGTTAGGAAGCGCAGCACTACCAGGTTTAGGAAGGCCCCGATCACCGTCAGGCCCATCAGGATGTACACGAAGCAGAAGGCCACGTACCGGGGGTCGTTCTGAAGGGCGTCATCCTTTTGCAGAGCCACGTAGTCGCCAAACCCGATGGTGGTCAATGTGATGAAGCAGTAATAAAAGGCGTGCAGGAAGCTCCAGCCCTCGCAGTGGGAGAACGCAATGGCCCCCACGCACAGGGTGCTCATGCAAGAGAAGAA
Organism: Carapus acus; assembly: GCA_900312935.1. NCBI lineage: Eukaryota > Metazoa > Chordata > Actinopteri > Ophidiiformes > Carapidae > Carapus > Carapus acus. Next base: position 16,806 of record OMPJ01028022.1, read on the forward strand.
GCCCACTGTCACCATGTTTGCCATGGAGACATGAGTTTGACGCATTCGCAGGCACTTCTTGGCTTGGTGCAGCAGGTACCTAACAAACATGTTGATCCTCTCGCCCAGGCTCTGGAACATGACCAAGGTGAGCGGGATCCCCAAGAGTGCATAGAACATGCAAAATAATTTCCCTGAGTCGGTGCTGGGGGCGGCGTGTCCATAACCTGAGTGGGAAGAGTAAATACACACCTCAGGCTTCAAGACAAGATGAGATGGTGACTGTGCTCCTCTTTGTCCTATCACATTAGAGGCTCTCAGAGTAAATTGGTGTTTACACATAATTCCCCCCCTCCTGTTCTACGGCTATATATAGTAGCGGTACTTCAATTAAAACCACAGGAGAGGATCGTCACAAGCTCACCCAGGATTTGAATCATCCAAGAAGGGAAAAACTAAATATTTTACACCATCACCCTCTAAGCAGAGGTGCATAATTATTAAGCGTATAATGAAAGTCAGCCCACATGTAGGGCTATATGTTGTAGGCGTTCTAGATTGTTACAGGCGTACACATATGGCTTCTTAGGAGTAGATACACGTCCCAAAATAACAGCTAGTTATTCATCCCACACTGCTGACAGCTGGAATGCAATAAGTACTGGATCCAAGCCTTCTGTTTGACTCAACAGTTCTAATCATTTCCGGAAAGAACCCGGGGGGATTCGCCCTGGAGACCAAACAGCAAATGAATTCCATCCGTCACGGTGTCAATTAAGAGCACGAAACTCACCAATGGTCGTGATCACAGTGATGGCGAAGTAAAAGGATCCCGCAAATTTCCACTGCACTCCCGCTTTGTGAGGTTTGAGCTGTAAAACGACGAGCTCCAGCTCCTCAAAGTTCTCTTTGGTAAGATTGTATTTGCGCATGAGTTCGTACTTCCTGGCGTCCAGTCTGCGCTTGTGGCTTTTCTCCTGTTTGGATTCGAGGGTCTCGAACACGGCGGCCCCGACCACCAGGTAAGTGAGGATGCTGACGATAAGGGCGAGAGTTCTGGCGTTTTGCCTCTTCATGATAAACGCTCCTGCGGGTGGAAGTTGTGGAGCTGAGACCTTGTGCGCGTCCTTCTCCGACGGGGACCGAGCTCCGACAGCGGGGGACTTGGGAGAGGGAGCTGTTCTCTCAGCACCACCCCCACATCACAGTTGGGTTGCTGCTCTATTTGGAATATTTGTCACCGACGTAAATTTAGATTCCGCCGAGGAGAAACAACACAGGGTAATCCCACAGACTCGCCCGGGCTTGTAGAAGTAGCTCCAGCCTCCCCGCACTTTTCTGCTCAACTACTTTCTGCTTCTCTCCGACCAGGATTTGCATTTTGTCCCCATCTCGGACTGCGCTGCCCTCATCCACTATTCCACAACGCGCTGACAGAGTACTCACGCATTACTCACGCGTTCATCCGTCGATAAAATATTTGCCTAGTCGCTATTTAAACAGAGAAAACTCCACTGGCCCAACAAGTTGTCTAGCAACCATGAATGATAACCGTTTTCTCGGAGGGTAAATATTAAGCAGAAAGCTTTCGGTGGTTCCCAAGCCTAATATCATATTTTCAGGGGGCTGAACTCATATAGAAAAGTTACCTCTAAGGGGGGATAGTTATTTCCGGTCGTTTTTTTGTTTTTGTTTTTTCACCCTCTAGCACATACTTCATGTTATCTTGATAGGAGTGTTTTTACTTAATTTTTCCCAGTGTCAGGAATTCAGTGCTGGCCTAGACATGCAGCAGGGAGCATTCAGGCCTTCAAAATATCTGCACAGATGGTATATGTGATACCAAAAAAATCCCAGGCATTCCCAGTGTTAAGTAATTTAGATAAAACCAGAGTCCGGATGCATGAGCCATTTGATCTCTATACATGATAAAAACAACACACAAGAAGATAGAAATACTGACAGGCTTGGCAGATCACACCACAAATCATATATAATGGCAGTAGTTGTTCAGTGTGCGTAAGCAGACACGGGAAAACAATGTTAAATAACTTTAATTGATTCATTTTGTTGTTTATGAACCACAAGGCCTGGCTTTGTCTCCCTTTGTAGGCACATGCTTTAGATTCCTCTGATATTGTTGTTGATATTGGACGCAGCACCCTTGTGATTTTTGAATATAAAGAGAATTATACGGGAACTTGTGGGTTACTCCTCTCAAAGACTGGCATGTAATATGTCATAAAGAGACTGTGAGGCGGCTTTGGAAGCTGCCAGTTCTGGGAATTTCTAATCAGATGTTCCTGTAATTAAAAGTGCGTATGAGGGATTTAATGAGGTGTATGGACACACAAGGAGATCAACAGGTCTGTGTGGTTTCTACAATGCCTCAAACTCGTCAATTCTCTGCTTGGTGTTGCCCTGGCGAATCTGACGCAGAGTTTTGTACTTGTCACGGCCTACGCGCACATTCTCAGCATGGAGCACATCATCCTGGGTCTTCTTGCTGTCGTCTCTGGCTTTCTCCAACTCCGAGCTCAATGCCTGCGCAAGGAAGCCAAGCGGTTACACCTCTCACGCATGCACGAGCACAGTTTAGTTTGCACAGAATTGAACGTTCATACAGCTGAAAACCTCCCAAACCAGATCTGACGCTCACCATCAGCTGATTCTGCAGACGTTTGTTTTTCTCAGCCTCAGTGAGACGCTCCTCCTCCTGGCGGTGGTCGTTGATGCCCTGTGACTGCAGCTCAGCGCTGTAGGTGCTGTTGTCCTCACTGTGCTCTTGGTCACTCTCACTGTCGGAGGAGGAGGAGGAAGAGGCGGGGACAGGAGTCGAGTTGGAGGTCATCACAGTTTGCAGCTCATCTTTGGTCTTCAACAGGTTCTCTTCCACTTCTTTAGCCTAAAAGCAATGTCAACATTAATTTCAAGACACTTATTCTGTGAGAGTGTCCACTTAGGGTCACCATTATGCTGGTTTCGATTCAAAATTTGTTTGGTTAGTTCAAGTTTATTTAGGATTGTTCAAGCTGCTGTTGACAATAAGCAAAAGTAAAACACAGAAGACCCTGAATTGTGGACAATGATGTAAAAAAGAATTTTAACTCACAGAACTCATGGAATAAAAACATAGCAGAATTGGTGATGGCCGTGAGAAGGAGAGAATGTGTCCTGGCTTTGCCAGGTGACACCCAAAAGACGCCCACAGATCCTCAGCCACTGTGCTAACTGTCAGAATCTCACCTTGCACTGCCATGTGTCAGCCTCCTCCTCCTTGAGTCTTTTAGCCTCCTCCAGCAGAGCGATTTTGGCACTGTACTCAGCCAGCTCTGAGGCCTGGGGGGAGAGAGGAGAGAAAAAGTGGTGGGGAGCACCTGTTCATATCGGCCGTAATGACAACATCAATTAAACGGACAGTTGCAATTTCTGAGCCAAAGGATTGTGTTTGTGCTTGTCAGGAATCAAACGTAACGCCAGCCGTGCAAAATGCAGACTTGTCAACACCCCAAAAATGCAGTTTAAGTCAAACAAAGAGTTTTCCCACTTCTCCCCATCTAAATAGAGGGATCAGAGGTCAAAGCACTCAGGGCTGAGCCGCCAGGTTTTCCATTTCTAAAATGATGTCTAACCATTAACCACACTCCCGGCAACACAATGCTATCACCACCATACTCACCAGCTGCTCCTGGCTCTTTATCTGGTCTGCGGCCTGCCTTGCCAGTTCCTCCTTGGCTATTATGGCCTCCATCCTCTCAGCCTCCAGCCGGGCTGCATCCTCCTCCACCCTCCTCCTCTCCTCCTCCAGTTTCCTGGCCCTGTCCAGCTGCTCCTGAAGCTCTGCATTAGGAGTCCAAAACATGAGTCAAATTCTTTCAGTGTGCACTTTCTCAGCATTGGAGTAAAGGTTTTGCTCTCAGAGCAGCTACTGCAGAACTCTCTGATTGTATTAGATTGTATACTAGATCTTAATGTATTGCCAGGTCATTTGTATATTATACTCTGGATAAGTGTTGCAAGTAAAGCTGTCCTGCAACTTTTTAAAAAACAGATTTTATCTACTTCAAAGTAGCAACACAATGGGTCACTTGCAATGTGACTGATTGACTAAGGCAGGCCAGCGGCCTCTCTCTCACCCCTCTCTGCTCTCTTCGTAGTCTCCTCGTACTCTGCGAGCCTCTTCATCAGGTCCAGCTTTTCTCTCTCCATCTGCTCCTTCTCTCTCTGAATGGCTTCCCTCATCTTCTTCTCATCCTCCATCTGATCCCTGTGGAACAGGAACGGGAAAAGAGCGGTTTGATTTTTGCAAGTCAACTCCCAATGTGTCTCTTTCCCGTCCATATGAAGCCCTCACCTCTCCATCTTCTTCTGTAGCCGCTCTTCTTTCGCCTGAGCCTTCATCTGTTGAACCTCAATGCTGTCCGCCTTACGTCGGCGCATGTACAGCTCGTGGTTGCCCATGCACAAGAGAAGGATGCACTTGTTGACGCGGAGTCGTGGTGCATAGAATATGAAGTCCTGAAAACCAGAGGTTTCTTTAATATCATTATTCAAATTTTAAACCAGTCAAAATTCTGTCACCCAATTGCAAAGTCTCCATCGCCATCATTACTGTCATTGTTATTGTTAGTAATAGTAATGGTAGAAGTCATCATGGCCTAGAAGTAGAGGTGATGGTGGTTTTATTGATTTTAGTGTAGTGAATGGGTACTTACAGGAGCTCTCTTGTCTATGGGCTTTATTACAAATTTCTTGTCATTGAAAGCAATGTTTCGAATTTCACTCCAGGGAAATCCAATTTTAGGAGTCAGCCTGAAAAAAAACAAAACAGAAATTGAGAAACAAAAGAAAAATGTCTTGAATACTGAATGTTGCAATACATGAGAGCTTCAAAAAATGGTGACAATAGATATCATGCTCAATGAGAAATTTTGATACTTCTGTCCAGTTTTTTGGTGCAGATGGATTCACAAGTGTAACAGTCCTGTGATGAGACCTTTAATGTCCCCGCGGTCACGTAATCTAGAAATTTAGGTCAATGGCCTCTTAAACCAAGAGCCTTTTAAATGTGCTATTTTAGAGATGAAAGTTATGAGGAAATGTAGTCGAGATAGATAACCAAGGTCTGACTGCATCAGTTTGTATTTGTAATGTTGACAGATCAATAAAGTATTTTTCGCAATGTGACACCCGATTGAGGGTTACTGGTTATGGTTTAAGAATGATATTATGTGTGTCACATTGTCCAAAGTGAGATTCCTCAACTTACTTGTCCTCTTTCCCATAGATGTTGAGTCCAAGGGCATCCACCCCTAGCCAGAGGTCTGTTCCCTTCTTGTTCTTGATTTCAAAGAAATTGACCCCGTACATCTCCAGATCCTGGGCAATCTTCAGGTACTCCACCATAGCCTCGTCCCTATGGACAGCAGAAAAATGAACAATGAGACAATCATCAAAATCCTCCTGAACTCTAAAGATTAATTGTGACTTGGTTGTGATAAGTCACTCTTATTTGTTTATCACAACACATAAATATTTTGTTCTTCAAATATGTGACAGTGATCTTACTTTGGCATGAATTTGTGCTCCTGGTGCCAACCCTGGATCCGTTCTTCCCACTGTTCCTTGGACAGCTTGTGTTGTTCCAGCACTCTGAGTGGCGACACAAGTTATCACTGACCCATTGGACACATTGTAAACAGTCTGTGTTCGCATATGGTGCAAACTCAAATACAAGCTACGTTGCGGTGTCGTACCAAACATGTTATCATCTTTTGTTTGGTAATACAAAAGAGGTGATTTCTATGATACATAAAACTATGATACATAAAAACTGAATTGCAAACATTACAAATGACTTTGAACATGAGTAAAGAGTTGATGACCACTAGCAAGTACAACTACAGCTAGCATTTCAAATGAGCCCACGTGGGGATATTCCGATCTAATTTTTGATCTAATTCTTGTAGAGACATGGTCGTGAGTGTCCTGTTCACACTTAAACTTTTCTAGAACTTAACCAGAGCACACTTTGATCCACAAAATAAATGCCACGTTCAAAAAACTGAATTTCAGTTAGAATCAGCAATTTCCCGCCATGGGGGGTACATGCTTTAGCCTGGGGCCTGGCTTTGCTAATGGGCTTTTTGGCAGAATGTCCAGTGCACATATGAAGTCCAGTACTGACCACTTGCCAGCTGAAACATACAATGCACCCTCAGCAGAACACTACACATTCACAAATTCTAATGTACAGTAATGTATGAAACATAACTTAATCCTATTCGTCTAGAGACAGAAGAAAATCAAGCCTGTATGCATGAATTTCACAACATCATGTGATTTTCACAATAAGATGCGAATTGTCGAAATCTATCCAGTGAGCACCCTGCACTCACTTCTTGGACAGCAGGCGCTCTGAGGAAGGATAGCCTGTTTGTTGGACTGATTTGCTGTAGTCTCCAAATTTGGCCTGGACACCATAGGAGGCCAGCAGCACAGCGGTCTCTGGAGGACAGTATATCTCCTCTGAGAGTATTGCCTCTTTCACTTGCAGGAAGAAAAGTCTGCGAGTGATATCCTGGATCAGCTCCTCGGCCACATCCTCGGGATAAAATTTGGCCCTCAGCTTAAACTGCAGGGGAATCTCTTTCCTCACATCCTGGGCCATGACCTGAACAAAACCCACAAAAAAAAAAATGACGACAGGATACAACAGATGTGAGGCAGGGGCATAATGAGAGGCGAAATCCTCACCCTCTTTTCAAAATTCAGCCACAAGGAGAATCCCCTGGAGTCAAGGAACTGCAGCCCAAAGTACCAAACTTCACGCAATCCAATGGTCCGCACAACCTTTGGCAGAGAGAGAAGGATTAAAACATCCGTCATGATTAGGAAAAAGAACTGTTGATGATGCTGGACATGTTTGGTGTAGAAGAGTTGATGTAGCATGGCAGACAAGAAGGCGGTTTGTGCCTCTCTGTGTTTACTCTTATGAGAGTAAACACACTCACTTAGTAGAAAAAACAGCTACATGCTCTCACTGTACATTTGGCATTTCGAGGGACAACAATAATCATTATTTTAATTTGAGCAAATTTAAGGTGAGTGACCATGTAATAGCCCCAGCGCAACTCTGGCAGATGTCAGTTGATGCATATGGTGTTAACAGTCATGCATTCATCCTGAACATGTCATGTCCATATAATCCTGAATAAAAATAACTTGAGCTCTTCAGTTTTCTTGACTATAATGTGCATTGTGTGTTTTCTTTAGTCCTGTATTATTTGAAGAGGTGTAACACACTGTAATTGCATGTGCTAGATATTTTCAATCAGGATATTTACATTTGTGTCATCAGCACTGTCTCACTAAACTGATGCATTTCAGTCAGTGACAAGTCGATTGAAAACATGAAAGCAGCCGGGTAAAACCACCATAACAGGAACTGCACATTTTCTAACCATTCTTATTGGCATGGATGTGCAGTGGCAGGGCTCCTTGAGCACAGTAGTGCACTTACCTGGTCAAAGAGCTGCTTCCCTGTGGTGTTGGGATGGAAGGAAAACTCCAGCTCAGCATCCATGGTGGTCACACGAACATTGACCTGAATCAGGAAAAGTGTTACTTGCAGACTGCACCATGTTTCTTGATATTTATCATTCTCAAATTTCACATGAATCTATCTCAGTAACACTACGTTTGTCACCATCTGTTGAGTCTGTGGACATGTTACACACTCAGGTTGATATTCACACTTCATGAAGGGCTAAATAATAACAGCAATCCTTGGCAACCACACTAACGTGAAATGGCTGTGAAATGCATCGCTCATAAACCACAATTGCCCGCTATCTCAATAGACTTTGGACTATCCTTGCGAGGCAGGACAAGGTTATACGTATGCAGATTAAAATATCAAAATAGTCACCACTTGCCAAGTTTACTTTATACCCTTGTTAGAGGGCGAGATTAACCTTATTCAGGAGACAGGCGGTCAAAGCAGCACATTCACGCTTGGTATACTTATGGTGCTGAAGTGAGAGATAATATCAGATAAATTGAAACACGTGACGACCACACTTGATGAAAACTCAACGCTCCGATTTTCCTGTGACCTCTGGTTAGTGGGCAGAATGAATGTGTCGCACTTGCGCAACAATTTTATGAAGTCACACTACAACACACCCCGGGTGTCATAAAGATAAATCTCACCGAAACTTAGGCAACAAAATCTGGACAGCCATGTCTCCACCTCCATGAATATGATAACATCTCACTCCCTGAGGTGCTGCACAGGCATTCCTCTATGCTGGATGGCACCAGCTGACCTTCTCTCAAATTAAAGTTTGCTTCTGTGCCCCACATGTAATTACAACTCCTTGAGAGACTTTGTGTACTCTACGAATCAATACATTTCAATCTTTCCTTATCAAGTTAACTTAGAGCTACTTCATGCTTCAGGAATTCCTTCTGAATTCACAGCAAATATGAGCATGTTAATGATTTTCATTTCTCCTCTCGTAGACAGGGCAAATGAGAAACAGGAGCACAATAGGTGTTCCTCGGTACACGGCTTCCAGACGGAGAAAGTAAATAAGAGCAGATAAGCCGAGGTATTTGTGAGTCAAAAGACTTTCACATCTACAAATAAGAAATTACCCGTGATCCAGAAATGGCTACCACAATGGACATAGTACATTCAACCCACTTATATAGGTGAAGTAGCATGTTCCTCGCACGAAATGCCTGCAGGATGGGTCAAACTCTACGCTTAGTTAATGAGTAAATGCCAAGACGGGTATAAGTGTCTTGGAATGAGCTCACAAGTTAGCTTAAGATTGGAGAAGTTGAATCAGCAGAAAGACAAGGGAGACATTTTACATGTATTTCTGCCATTCATACATTACAAACATTGCACTGCCAAAATAAATGAACTAATAAACACAGAGCAGTTCTCATTTTGAACAAAAAGAAACTTTTCGGTGAGTCCTTTTTGATCCAGCCAACAAAAGCATGGGAATCTCACCGTTTTGGGCATCTTGGCTCCAGGAGATGGACACGCTCCAGCAGAAGAGGAAAATCTTTCCCAGGACTGCAGTGGACGATTCAAAGCAGAACCTCCGACGGATTGAAGAGAACACAACTCTGCTCCTGCTGGCAAACTCAAGGGCAGGGCTTGTGTCCTTTGAACTGAGCTGTAGATCTCTCCAAATGACGTGGGAGGCCCGACCTGGTTACTATCGCGCAAAGGAAAAGCTTTCACCTGCAGTGGGACCTCTGCACGAGTGACGCAGGGCGGGACACACGGTCCCACCCAGAGACAATCACCTGTCCCAGCACCTCTACTGCTGTGACCTTTGATCCATACATGCTCAGCTATGGTATATAAGCTGGCTACTCTATTTATGTTGCCACTTTAATGAAGCAGAGACATGGTTAGACATGGAATATCTAGAGGGGAAAAAACAAAGACTGCAATTTAAAGACTTTAATGCAAATTGTGCAAAAACTACTACAGAAATTGTACAGCTGTAAAAAATTCAGATGAATACGTTTCAGTCAATCACAGTGCTGATTCAAAGTTTTACTACTACATACATATTCTTTCCATGAATTCTAAAACACAGGCAATCCACCAATAGTCTCTAACAATAACGTTAGATAAATATGATCAAAATTCATCTTTAAGGTGAAACTGAGGCTGCTCCTCTGGTTTGAAGTCTTCGTTGGGGCTCCCATCCTCATTGAGAATACGCGATGCGGTATAACCCACAATAGGATACTTTCTTTTGTACGTTCCTTCAAACACACTATCCAGTGACTGCAGCTCCTCCTCAGTGAGACCCGTCTGGAATCGCATGGAGGAAAAGCAAACATAATAATCCAAAATGAAGGCGCTGAATTCATCTAGTGATTCCATTTTAAGTGTCACGCTCTATCGAATAATGTTTCAGTGGAGATAAGAATTGAATTGTTGCTTCAATCTGGGCAGAACAGTACCACATCATCTAATTTGCAACCAAGACATATTTTTATCCTGAATGTTGCGTTGACTCACAACATCAGACGTTAGGTCGGCCACGTCAAGGGACATTTTGGCTACAGCTCGACTTGAGTCTTTGCCAACCAGGGCATTATATGGTGCGTCTTTTCCGTAGAATTCTGCAACGGACCACACACAAAATCAAATATTAACATTTTGACAAAATAGAATTTTAGAATTTATCAATGGAGATTCATGAACAGCCTCACCAGAAGCAGCACACACACACCGTAGATGACTCCCTGCCAACGCTTAGAAAATGACTAACAGAGTTTCCTTCATATGTGTAAGAAGACACATGAGCTACGTTGGGAGAAGAGTGCTTGAAACAATCAAGGCACCACATCTAGACTATATTATTTCCTATGTGATGTCACTGCTTGAGTGGTCTCTGAGTGGGAAGCTGTGTATTGCCATGAAGACATCGGTAAATTGTGATGTGGGTGTAATTACAGAGAACATTTGACTGCCTCCCCCCTAATTGTTGCACCCTGGCTGTGCTTTCACACCTCCAAACGCCCTCTAAGTAACGTCTGACTCAGTGATTTTGCCTTGTAGTGGTAACCTGTATTTTGGTGCTGTGCTGTTTCGTCTAAGGACGTAGTCCATCGACAGGAGGCGCTCACAAGCTTCAATGTTGAAATGTAGTGTCTCTAGAGCAACTACGAATGCGTGCGATGTGGACATACTGTAGATTGATTCTAAGACGACAAGGAATTAAATCTTCTCGCTTTGTTAATCGCTATCTAGCTTTCAAGAGTTATTATTTACACAGTAGCAACCTATGTGCGTGTACACGTAATACAAATCAACAAATCTGAATGGCGACATCTCTATGACCCCATGCCAAACGATCTGGGGTTAGTCTTATTTACCCTTTCCTGCAGTGACATCAAACACAACTCCTTTTACTGCGATGTATATAGGCTGTCCATCCTGAAAAGACAGAAGACCAACGAAAACCGAGACATCGTTAGCGTGGGACCACGCAAGCCTGCATGTACAACCGCAACGAACCTTTACCTTGCTCCCGTCGTATCTTCTCAACTCATCGTCAGTGAATAATCGCACGGGTTTTGTGGCCGGTTTATATTTTAGTTTCACATCCTGCGCTAAAGTTAGGCAGAGGATAGTTAACAGGACACACAGCCTCGTTTCCATGGTAGTGTGCTGGCTTGGGGCGTCACACTACGAAACTTCATCGACTTCCCACCAGCCTGACGCGACTTTGAATAGCATCGGAAATATTTTCAATATCATTTAAGTTTGACGCCCTTTTTGTGATATTGAGAACGAAAGACCTTCAAAGTAACAAAGTAGTAAACTTCCTACTGTAGCGAGGAGTGTGTTACAATAAATCACGCAAAAAGTTGCGTCCACTGCTGCGTTCTGTCGTGGAAAGACGACGGCATTTTCCATTAGTCGCGCTGGAAAGTGTGGTTTACAGTAAGCACGTGAATGTATCACCAAGAGTCCCACAACAGGCGGGCGTAGATAAGACAAGAAGACAACAAGGGAAGGAGACTATCAAGGAGGCGAGCCGGTGTGGGGGACTACGCGGCGTCCTTAGGATGGGAGGGGCCGGCGGCGGCGTCCCTTAATATACCGTGGGCCATGTGTTTGCTTTTTGAGCACTATGGAACCAAAATGTGCGGGCTACTCGTTAAATGTAGTTGTTTTTTGACAGGGCACAAATAACAAACTCACCTCGTGCAACTAACTTGATCTGGAGTTGTGGTTCGAGAGCTTCAGTGCTGAGTTTAGAAATGCTCAGGAAAGACTCTAACCGGCCGTACCGAGAGGTAGGATTCTGTCACATCTGCATTTATGATTGTGAATGTGTGTTCAGTATTTAATAAGACTTAGATCTCCTCACGGCACATATGTTAGACATGTGTAGTCTCTCCATCATGTGACCAGAGGAGCTGACACTGGAATTCAGCTTCCTGCAACACAGAATTCGCTGACAGTGTGATTGTTGTGGGGTTTGCCAACATGATAGGATTTTAAGAAGTACTTTTCTGTCCAGCTGTGGTAATAACGTCTTGAAATGGTTGGAATTGGTCAATAGCAAGTGCAAACAATATGCCACTGTAGTTCGGTGATGAGCCCCACAACTAAATTTCATTCAGTGGTTGTAATCACTGTTCATATTATTCTCTGTACAGGTGTGTTTGTTACTGTGATGTAGAATTTGATTTACAACAATGTTTACACTGTTGGGATGTGTGAGGAGCCTGTTATGTGCTGTTGACAGCAGTTTGTTTACCAGCGGTTTGTACAATTCTATATTTGATCAACTACAACAGAATATGGTACATGTGGACTCATGAGAATATGTTGAATCAAAATGGGAGGGTTGAACCTCAAAATCATCTACGAAGTTATTCCAAAACACATTTTCCCTATGCAGACTATCTCTGACTTTCAACACGGTTAGGAATTGTTGACAGACCTCTCTGCTTTCACTTTGTGTGCTCCACCACATAGTTCAACAATGTCAATGATGGTGATGAAGAGGGAAAGACGCGATCATTATCAGTTTATGAAGCCATAACAGGAGACCAAGAGGAGCCAGACGGCAGCGTTGCACAAGGTAACTCACACCATATGGATAATGATTATTTCATCAGACATTCTACCTAAATTAGCAGTTTACCTATGGAGTGTGTGATGTGATGCTGAGTGCCTCATAAATATTGGATTCTTGGATGAAAATTCATGAATTCGATCACTGAAATAAGCTCTACTAATCCTCAACCTGACATCTCTTTAAAGATTTTTAAATGTTTTTCACATTATCCTGATGATCCTTTGCTTCATCTCTTCTCTGATTTGACAGAGGATGACAACAAGGACAGCAAGGACTCAACCATTAAGTTGAACAAGACATGTTTGAAGAACGTTTTCACTGTCGTTCTGATCCTCATCTACCTGCTGCTGACCACGATTGCTGCTTTTCTAGCCTACCAAACCATCTCCGACTTCAAGGAGAAACTCAACAACCCTGTCATGTCAGTTACTTACAAAAAAGTCTGGGCCTTTCAATACCCAGGTTTGTTTCATACATATCAAATGCATTATTTATGCACGTCCCATACTGAGTAGGAGATATCTAGAGTCTCTCTCTCTTTGTTATTATTAAAAGGAAAATAGAGAGTTAAACTTTCAGGTTTCATCAGCTCCAATGTTCAGGCAAGGCATGTTTCCCTAACTTTTTGTATCCCACCTTTTCCTCCCTTTTCTTTGGAAAGGCATTGCTCTATATCCCGGGAAAGCTGAGCTGTTGGACTGCAAGCTCTACAAGCATGGCTACATTCCGCCTGCAGTGCACCCAGGAGAGCATAAGGAAAGGACGTGCGACATCCGTCGAGTGACCTATCCTGGACCATTCACCAATAATATAACGGTCAGCCATTCAAATTACATTTGTACTTTGTTATGTTCAATTTTGTACTTGTTTAAGTGTCTGATGTTTACCGTCAAATGTTTTCTCTCAAATAACAGCACAAATTTGAACTATGGGCTGATGATCTTGTTTTAGATACATACATTCTCAAAGGCTTTTGTGTCGCTGGTACTTACAAACATTAACTTTAGCTGCTACAACGTAGTGCAATTTGTAGCATAGCTAAAGTAAACACAGACTTCTGTCAAACTGAAAACCAGCTCTTAAGTGGGACATTATGCTCCTTTTGTTTAATTGTCGGCAGCAGGAGAGTGTGTGTTTTTGGTTGTAATGGATAGCCTGAAATGGATTGGCTGTCACGTCACATGTTTGACAAGTGATCTTTGGAAGGTCCAGTGCAGTAAAACTGCAGAATTGATGACCTTTCTGTTTTATTGAGAGAGAGGAAAACACGTAATTGACTTATCTGAGAAGTTTACCTATACTGTTCTTTTGGATTGTGCTGTTAATTTAAGTTAACAATGAAACACAATCTGTAACTTTCAAATTTGCTTTCAAGTACAGCTTTTTACATTGTAACATAAAACAGACACATCCCAAGGTCTTCAGCAAACCTGACCTGAACTGCATTCTGACGCAGTGACGTTACTCAGGCTGCTGCCCTGGTGTGCTTGGTTAGATAGCAATGTTTCGTGACAATGTGGTGAATGAATTAATTTGAGGATAGACTAGTTTGACAGGGTACTGACGAGACAAAAGCGTCATGCAGCGTACTGTCAGTACATGACAGAAATAGTTTCAGAAAGAAACAAACAGAAGAGCTGCTGCAGAAGAAAAAGCTGAGGTACCATATGACTTACTTTGTTGAATGGTTCCCAGTATGATTTGCCTTCAGACTGGCTTTTTCTGCAAAGATATTGTTTGATGGTTGAAATGCCCAAATCCTTTTTCTTATTTTTTTTCTTCAGAAAACTGCTCTCGTTGTCCGTGGCCCATCAGATGTCAGAGACAAAGAGTTGGTATTCATGAAGTTCAGTCTCACTGAGACAGAGGAGGACTTCAGCGCCATCTCTTATTTACTCTTCTATAGTTTCACTGAATTCAGTGACAGGTAATGGTCCGCTTAGACGGTGTGAACAGTAGCCACGTTCAAGAGTTTGGTTGTTAGGTGTAACTAACCACACACACACATGTTCTAAAGAAAAAGTGGTCATTAGACATGTCAATCAAAAATACAGTTTTCATAGCTGATGTGTTATTGTGAGTCACTCACTTACACGTTCTTTTCCCCCCTTGTCTCTAGCACAAATAGGCCACAGTTCATGATGGACTGTGAAAAGAATTACTCCATGTGGACATTCTCTGGAGGATTTAGAACATGGGTCAAGATGTCTTTAGTGAGGACATATGGGGAACATGATAACACTGTTGAATTTCATCAAGAGGTGATTTGGTTTTCCTATTCCCCATACTCTTTGATTGTCCAAATCAGCCGTTAGCTGTTGAATATGATGCAGTAGCATCGTAGAAAAGATATCTATTTTGTTGGATTTTTTCAGTCTGCCGTGGTGAAATTCAATGATAGGAGGCCTGCACCAGAGAGAAAGAATACGCTTTTCTTTGTCGTGTTTGAATGGAGGGATCCATACATACAAGAAATTAGACTGGTGAGTTCTGCTTCACCACAACATGCAATTTGTCTGGTTTGTTTGTTAATCTGTGTGTAAACTCTTTCTTTTTTCCCCAAACAGATAGTGACTGCAAATCCGTGGAACTCCATAGCTATTCTGTGTGGAGTGTTCATGGCCCTCTTCAAGGCAGCTAATTTTGCCAAACTTTCTGTTACATGGATAATCCGGATGCGTAAGCAACATCTGAGGAATAAAACAAAGGAATTGAGCCAAGTTGCTGCAGAAAAGTAGTTGTTAGGCACATGTAAGGCCTATCTGCCATGACCACGTTTGGATTTGATGATCTGACATGATTGTAGACTGCACATTGTTGATGCAATCATTTCAAAAGATTACCAACACTAAGGAAAGTGTGGATTTGTTACTTTTCCATCTCAATGATGGATGACACAATGAATACTAATGAAAAAATGATGTGATTACATCTAAATATTGTCAGTTTCCAATTAGTGAGTATTATTCCATTCTCCGCTGCTATTAGAGAACATCTCTGGCTTTCCAGTCCTATACAGATACAAAGGGAATTGTTTGGGTACCCAAGTAACCTCAGTATCCATGCACAAAAAATTAAAGGAATTTTAATGTACTAATCACTGTAGTGCTGGTTATCAATTAGAACAATGATGAAGGGAATTTATTATTTTTACACTTACTGAAAAATGTTCAGAAATGAACTTGTTTTGTCCTTATGTGTCCAACCCTTTCAAATTTGAGTCATTTCAGTGGCATGACAATGAAAGGGCTGGCAAAATGAAACTCTTTGACTCAATGCAGGAATCAGCGGTACTGTATTACTGTCTAATACTTTACAGTCTAGGTTCATTGCATCGCTGAAAGTACCTACAAAACTTTCTGCAACTAACCTGGGAACACGTCAATGTTTGAGATGATTTTTTCTCGATTAATGTGTTTGCATTCCTCCCTTGACATTTGCTCTTGAAATTTTATTGTAAATTACTTGAAACGTGCTGTATACACTGAATACATATTTGTTCTGAGAGGTCGTAAGAAAATAAAGATTTTTTGGAATGTTACTCCATGATGTTATTTCATCATATTTTTACTCCTCGACATGGAATTGGTCACAGTAACTTTACGCACGCATTGTTGTGCGTTGCAGCCCAAAGAAAGAAGATTAGGGCTGACGACTGAGCAGGAATGCACGTGAATGCATCACCGACCGTGGTGCATTGTGGGTGCAGAGTGGGGATGTTGTTGTTAGCAATAGCCTCTGCTGCAGATGAAAGGATGTGCTTGCCTAACATTTGGGTGTTATGAAGGTAGCTAGACCGCACTGTCTCATTGTTTATTATACATGATTATGTTCAATCTTGTCATTGCGAAATACCCGTTGCTGCCCATCGAAACCATTGGTGTTGCAAATATTGGTGTCTCCGGCTAACAGTATCACTTGAAGCAGATAAATCACGAGTTCTTGTGGAAAACTTATGGAAGACAGTTATTTCATCAATGCAATCTTGTTTATAGTCGGAATGAGGTCATTTGACAAAATACTGTGAAATCGTTGCTGTTTTTCTTACATCAAATATTCCCTCGGAAGATTACAAGAGAAGTTAGCCAATTGCTAGGAAACGGCTAGGCTGCTAACAGGGTTTGACTATTATCAAAGTGGAATTGCACCCAGTATCTACGTTTGTCACGAGAGTGAAGTAATTTTGGTCTTCAGCAAACTATGTCTGCATAGTGGTTATTACTATCTGATATTCCCGTTTGTGTGTTGCGCCGAGGCGTTAAATGAAACTTATGTCTCAGTGTAGTTATTGCCCATTGATGTGGGCTAAGCTCTCTCGAGTCCTGCATACGTTGTTCGCCAGACCTGAGGTCGCAGCCTCCGCGTAACCGAAACCCCGACCGGCTCTGTCGCCAATACTAGAGTTGGAAAAGAAAATCATCAAGAATTTCGGCCTCTGCAGAACTGGGACAAATTTTATTCAGAAAAGAATATGAACTTCCCGATGAGGGGTTAACACAGATTGAAGATCTAGCAACAGCTAAGACTCCTCCCCCCTGCAGATCAACAGACCCAGTGGGAGCGTTAGCTTTGACAAGATTTAATTAAAAATAATGGGTGCTGTAATCGCGAGTCAAAATATAAGAAGACATTGCCAAGAGCCCCGTAGTGTCATTAATACTGAGGACAAAGGATTCCCTAGAACTTGCACAAAGCTATATTGGAGCCATTCATATATTGTAGTCTGATACAGATGCTCTCTTTTGACAGTTACTGGTTGATTTTCTGCTGAATTCAACATGGCAAAGTCAAGAAAGTGCATCCTGTGCGATACTGTTCATATCTCCAAGCAGGTAAATATATGATAAACAGAAGGATGACGTGAGATAGATGAGAACACCATGCAAAAGTTTCCTCATTCTCTGTTATCATCAATGTCAGTGTTTCCCTGTTTATTAACTCAAACAAAACCGATCAAAGAAATGTCAGCTCAAAGGAAAACAAATGCTCCTTGTTGCAGGAGATGGATGAGCATTTGCGCAGCATGTTGCACCACAGAGAGCTGGAGAAGCTCAAAGGCCGGTGAGTCTCCAATTTCGAGTTTTGGGCACATATCAGCTTACAATGAGGGATATATCATGTATTGAAAATTGTGATTTTCACCAGACCTGCTTTTCTAATTGAATAGTTTATCCTTTGAATTTAGAGTTCTATTCTAATCTCATCTGTATTTGGGTCAACTGGCACGTGCTATGAATGAGCACGTGTTTATTACTGTTATCGAGAAAGTGGATACAGGGGCAGCTGTGGCAACTGTGGCACATATATTTAGGTACAGTCCCAGTGGAACAACAGGCCTGACCGTTTGATGGCAGCTGAATGTCTTGTGACTCCTGTGCAGATCACTGAAACTATGTAGCTTCTAAGTGATTGGTGGTTTGTTGGTAACTGAGAGTTTGTGCACCTCAATTTATCTTGTGAGCGGTATCATTGCTGGTTAAAATTGTAATATTTTCTATATGCAGACTTGGGCACTTTGCAATACAATGTTTTGTCCAGTAATCAATGTCCCATTGGTCCCTTTGGTTAATTTTATTCCGCCAAAAGCTGCTGCATGGCTGCACACAGGGTGATATACTTATTAACTGTGTTTAAGTTTTAAAAAGGTAAAGTTGGAGTTGTTAAAAAATGTTGTGCAAAGTGATACCCAATTTGTATGTTGCCCCAACTTGTGCCTGAGGAATAATGTGATGGGAGAAAAACATAGCCCAGCCGTGTTTATGGGCCCATCGCCAGCTGCATCAGGGTGTCACAAAACTGCCCGATGCCATGACACAAATTGTAGAGAGAAACCGATCAGCAAGTAAGAAGGTTATGGCCTATCTAGGAGCTACAGGATGGCATACTTGGGTGAGGCTTTCAAGAGGGGATTTGGAGCAACTGTGTGTGGCTCCAGTTACACCAGCCTTCGAGTTTGGTCACTCAGAGCTACAACCCTCTTCACATAACACATTCCAGTCGGACGGGGGTGGGATCCTCACTGAGGGATTAGCATGGACTCAAAAACAGACGGTGCCCTCAGTTTGGTCTCAGAGCACAGCGGACACCATCATGAAAGCGTACTAGTCTGAGGGCGCCTTGCCTCTCTCCCTTCCATGCGTACCATCGCTGGTTGTGGTATGCTGCCTGGGTGCAGCCTGGCTCTCCCTCCTCTCCTCACCCGGCCATCCATGTCCTGCTGAGGAAAAGGAAAATACGATCAGGATGATGAAAGTTTAACACCTTTTTCTTTTTTACTTTTAAACAAGAAAATTTTAAGTTAGCGACCTCCTGATCTGTGACAGGTAGAGAATTTGGGCTTCTTTAAAAGGATTGTTGAGTATTCTCCTCTCCTTGTTTGTTTGTTTTATTTAATTCTAATCCGAAGGTAGAGCCAGACTGCAAAGTTCCAGGCTCTGCAGGCAGGAAACCCAGATCAGTTCAGAACCATGCCGGAAGGAACCATTGAACGCCCACTCTCACCTTCCCTCCCCAGGGACTGTGGACATGAGTGCCGAGTGTGCAAGGTGACTGTGGCCAATCTGACTGATTATGCCAGTCACATCTCCAGTTCTTTGCACAAACAAAATGTGGAGGCTGCAGAATTGAAGAACGATGGGAAAGATCTCGGTGAGTTCTACTTTGACAAGGAGCTGGTGGACTTGATACAGAAGAGAAAAGAACGAATCAAGTAAGATGTTTTCATTTACATATCTAGCTCTAAGTTTTACTGAGCAGAGTAATGTTTGGAGTGTTTGTGTCCATGTGGTTTGTTGCATTGTGTTATGATTGTACAACACAACTAAATGTAGCTGATGGCGGAAAAGCAGTTTGTTTATCCAGAGGCCATGTATAGTCACCTTTTCACAGGCCTCTTTTAGCTGAACCCTGCTGCTGCACACTGCTCATAGATGTGGGAGTCGAGTGTCAGCCTGCAGCCTAAAAAAAAACCTGACGACATTGGGCCTCAACTTATCGGGACCCACTGCATTTCAGAAACATTTTAATGTATTTAAAGCTGGTGCTTAGACTGTTAAACCAAGATCTTCAATTGAGTTTTGCAGTGTCAAAACCGTCTGTGTTGCTGGTTTAACAAAGCGTCCTGTAGTGGAGCAGAAAGTGTTTTCAGACTCTCAAAGGCTGAAACTGGCACGCAACTGACAACTTGGTCATGTGCATGAATTGGCCTCCCTCTGCATGCCGACCGTTGGGGTCATATCAAGTCTGACCTTTGTTTTGCATTTGATTTTATGCATTATGACTCTAACTCCTTTGTTTTTCCACTTCATATTGTCCAAAGCTGTCAATAATCTGGACTACTTCTACGTCAGTGCTCCTAGATGTATTGTGTTGATAGACAAAGAGTTTATCAGCAGTGTGTAACTTTAGTATTGTCTCTGAGAAAGGCTGTACTCTTTATCGTTTGCTTCCAGGAAGGAGGAGGCAGAGGCTGCTGCAAAGAAGGCAAAAGAAGAGCAACAAAGGAAACAACAGGAGCGCGAGCAACGGCTAAAGGATGCAAAAGAACGTTTCCGATTGGATTTGAACTGGCAGCAGAAACAATATCATCATTTTGGTGGTATCAATCAGCACAGAGCCTGGAATGGCCATAAAAAGTATGGTGCCAATACAGGGCTGCTTGATGTGGATTCTAGACCTTGGCAACAGGGAAAGAGTGCCACGTGGCATGCTCAACAGCCCCCTAATTTCCAGACATGGACTTCGGGGGAGTTTGGTGGTGGGAGCTCCCGTAGCCAAGAGGGGTGGGGCAAAGGACAGTGGAGTCATGGAATGCAATCAGGATGTCAACCCTGGCATAGCAACAGAGGTGGCAAGGGGTTTTTGGCCCACTTTCCTCAGTCCTCACTAAGAGCAAGGCCAATTGGTACCTCGGGGTCTTTTCCCAGGCCTCAGGCTCCACCAAGTTTTTCTGGTCATGCAGCAAGCAGATATCAAAGCAATTGCCAGTACAACAGCGGGGTTCAGAAAAGTGCTGGATATCAGAATGGTCAAGCTCAGAATGCAGAATGTGACCACAGCAACTCTAAGAACTTTGGCAGCAATCAAAAGCTAGACAAATCCCTTCGCTGGTCACCTTATCCAGTCTCAAAGGTTCCTGACACATCATCCCATAAGGATAACGCAACACTCAGGCACAGCTCATCGGAGAAGTATCCGAAAGTGCTCACACCCAACAATAGAGAGAAGGCACCAGATAGCAGTTCCCATAACACACAGTCCAAACCTGACGAAAAATCTGCCTCAGGGATCTCGAATGGACAAAGATCAAAAGGGGCAAGTAAATCCAGCACCAACCGAAATGGGGAGAGGAATGAAGGTAGCAGCAGCACTCCAAAAGATGGCCTCCAGAAGTCTTCACTGGGGACCTCCAGTGAGAAAATGAATGAAGCACTGCTACAAAAAGAGAAGACGGCCACCTCACCCATTGATGCTAAAATTGAATCTCAAAATCAGAGAGCCTCTAGTAAAGAGCAACAACCGTCCAAGTCAGCCACAAAGCAAAGTGCAATGGGATCGAAGTCGTCGTCAGTTGGATCTCTCCAGTCAAAGCCAGCTCAGCAGTTCCCAGGAATTATAAGACAAACCAAAGTGGTTTTGGAGAAACTGCCCGCCATTGAATTGCTCAACTCACGCAACAACCCTGCAAAGACAACTTTACACATTTCAGAGGTGAAGCATAAATCACTCCCACAAAGTAAAGTTACAGTTAAGAAAGAAAACCGTACTAAAAGGCGCACTGCATCCAAGTCGGCTTCCTTGGAATCACTCACCAAACCCAAATTGACTTCTTCAGAGAGTAGCCAGTCTCTTCAGTCAGTGCACATCAGTACCTCCACCAGAGAGAAGTCTGATCCCCAAGCATCATCCAGAAAAGAAGAAGAAGAAGTTGTAATAGAAAAGAAGGAAAGCACACATGCCGTGCCAGAAGGGGCAATGCAGGTTGTTGAGGCATGGCAGGGTTCAGAGAGCGACTCCTCCAGAAGTGGCGGAGAGGCACAGGGCACCTCGGGGTCAAATGCCTCCAGCGTGCACAAGCTCGACCTGCCCTCTGCTCTCAGAAGGGACCTGACCAAGCACATGAGCTCCAAAAACAAAACTGGTAGTCACGAACCTAATCTGAACATTGCAAGACGGGTCCGTAACCTCAACGAATCGAGGAAGGGCGAGTCTGAGAAAGAGTCTGGGATTAAACCTACGGTACGGCAGCTCATTAGCTCCTCAGGATCTCGACGCAATGTAAACTGGGACCAAGTATACCAAGAAGTTAGAAAGAAGCAAGAACAAGGGAAGGGCATGCCACGGTGAGATGCTGATGTTTACAGTTCAACTTTTTTAGAATTTGAAATGTCGTGTTGTCAATAACTACTGGTACAACACAATGTAGTCACTGATTCAACACCCAATGTGTAGATGGAATGTTTTTGATTGACAGATAATGGAAATAATCTCTCTGATATTCTATAATGGAAATAATAATGGAAATAAGATCATGGAAATAAGCTCTCTGATATCCTATCATATCATGTCGTAGGTTTGGAATAGAGATGGTGCCATACGACCAGGAGGAACACAGCCAAGATGATGAGGGCATCACTCTTCTGGAGGGGTTTCATTGGGAGTCACTGTCAGACTTCTCTGATTTGGGCACCTCACGGAAACGATCCTTGTCAGAGAGCAGCATTGCCCCTGAGCGCTCCTCATGCACCCACTCCCTGTTTTCATCACACATTTCAAAGGAGCCAGTACAGAGAGTAGGCCAGAGCCAACAGAGGACACTCGACACCGAGCAGGGGAGGTCCACCTTTTCTCCTCACAACCCTGGCACCGAGGAGACTCAGCATCAGGAAGACGTGGCGGATGTGCTTAGTCAGTGCGAAGTCAAAAGGGAGCCAATCAAAGCAGTGTCCTGCACTGCAGAGGCTCTGCAGAGATCTAAGCCTGGAGACAGCAGTTCAGGAACAGAGCTCCTCGATGGTCACGGAACAGGGAAGAAACGAAGAGCAGCTCGGGTGATTGTTGACAATTTCTACAGTTGAATCTCAGTGCAGATAAAGTCGGCAGTGCTAACTGGTTGGTTTTCTTCTTCTTCTTCAGGATGTTCCAAACCCAGAGAATGCTTGCTCAGAGCGAAACAGCAAGAGGAGAAAAATCAAATCCAAGAAAGGTCAGTATTTAAAATGTCGCTGCGACAGAGTGAGGGTGAATTACTTGAGCCTCATTAATTCCAATGTAATGTAGGATTTGCAGTTAACTCACTGATGTTCCCTCGGCACAACACAGAGCGTTCACAGATCGACCAGCTCTTGTCTGTATCTCTGCGGGAAGAGGAGCTCAGTCGCTCCCTGCAGACTGTGGATGACAGCTTGAACAAGGCCAAGGTCGCTCTGCAGGCAGCCTACATGGAGGTGCAGCGCCTCATGGTGGTAAAAGAGCAGGTAGGTCAAAGTGACACGGCAGGTCCCAAAGAAACTTCCTCAGATTTTTCTTCTTCAAGGAGGAGCTTAGGGCTGATCCCTGATGTATCTCCATTTCGACGCTGAACCCGGCCGTCACTCCAACCATAAACCTCACCTCGTCTTGTTATCCTCATAAGCCTCATATCCTCATGTTATCCATCTCCATACTCTTACCAATCCTTAAAGTACAATGTGAATTTTTTTTCTTAAAAAAAGTTGTTCCAACATGTCTATTTTTTCTCAGATGACTGCTGAGATGAGCACGCTCAGAAACAAACGCATCGATTTACTCAAAGGGATGCAGGGTAAGGATGTATCCCATTTAAACACACATCGAGTATGTCCCTTCCAATCTTGTCAACTAAAAAAGGAGAGACAATGATTTTTTTACATGTTCTGTTAAGGTATTTCAGAGAATGCACCTCCCCTCAGCTTGAAAGAAGAAAAGACGGACTGTGAGACCAACACCAACAGTGATGATCATGCAAACCAAAGTGCTCCTCCTCACGCCTCCAGTCTCCCCTCCATACCTGTCACCGTCAAACAGGAGCCGCAGTCTCCTGTCCACGACAGCAGCAAACCAGATGTGTTGGAGGACATGAGCCATTGTGCTCACAGCACAACTTCTGAGCAGAGCGTTGCTCCTGCTGTGGCCTGTCACACAGGTAGCACCTTCATATATACTGGTAATATAGCTGTCAGATGGTTTTGGAAAGCAAGGTTTTATCCTATGCAAGGAAATTGGCAACAAATCATCTTAATTTGTCCAGCAGATAAAGTCAAGGTATTTAATTTTGGCGATTGTTCACAGTGTGTCTTATAAACATCTACAGGTACTGACTGCATCCGTCAGCCATGTGAAATCAAAACAGAACAGATATGGGAGAACATCAGTTTTGCTGTCGAATTGAAGGAAGAGGAAATGGACAAAGCTGCACACTCTGCCAAGGACGCTCTTGGTCACTCCTCCGAGTCCAAAGTCTCCAGCCGGAGGAGCTCGGCAGTTGGGGACCTTGCTGATGGCACAGCAACCCAGTCTGTCCCAGGTCACTCGGAATTTACTGTGCCCTTGTCCCCAGTTGAGATGAGGAATGGAAAACGTGTGAGAAAGCTAAAGAAGAGGAGGGTGCTGAAGAAGGCTCAAGGGAAAGAGCATCCAGAGAGCAGTGACACCGATTTTGATGTTGAGGTGTCAAAGCCAAAGTGGACCAGGGCACGCAGGAGACCAAGTGGGGGATCCCAAATCAGTACCTCCACTTTGCCAACTGCCGGGGAAGATGAAGATGCCAGTCTGGTCTCAGTGACGGATAGGCCAGGCAGCGAGGAGGCGTCTGGACCGCTTCGTGGGGTCATCAAATGTGACGGAGAAGAATCTGCAATCATGACTGAGATAATCCAAATTAACACTACAGAAGAAGAGGAAAGCATGGAGGTCACTGCACACGTGGATAGGCAGGTCCAATTTCCAGACCCCTGCAAAGCAGAGCCACAGACTGTTGCGTGCAATGAAGTCACCTCCACAAGTGACATGGACATCTGTACGTCTCCACCCGTGAAGCTGTATGAAAGGTGAGAACGATAATTTAGCTGAAAACCTTTGACATATCTTACCCAAAGACATTCAAGCATTCACAAGAAGTGTAATTACAAACGTTGTTGTAGTTGGGTGCTGAACAAGACAGAGAAATGGAAGCAGCTTTATGGTTTTCCTTCTGTCTCTTGCAGTGATTCTCAGATGTCCCTCGCCTTTCCAAAGACTTCAACAAAATCATCAGGCAAGTTGAAGATGACGTTGTGCAGGATATCATTCACAGTTTTCCCACTCATACCGGAATATAAATAGCCTCCTATTTGAAAGTAGACAGTCGGCTTGCCACTTCAAGCACATGCACTTCAAATTCTATGTTTGTATCAAGATCACAGGAGCCAGAATTAGAAATCACATCCTCTTCCCAGAGCTAAATATTGACGCTGGCTTATGTTTTATGCTCAGGGTACTCATCGACCTGCAGAATTCAGAAAACAATGATTCTCTAATGACACCTTGTGGCTTGACGAAAGTGTCGATATTTAACCTTTATAATGTAACACCATTAAGTTTAATTTTTATGCTCGGTGGTAAATGATGAAATACCTCCTTTCCTGACTAATGACTTCCTTATTCATCGAGACCAGTCTTCCTTAGTCCAGGCACAATGTTTGTCGTAAGCTTAAGTTCTGTGCACTATAAATCGTTGGTTCATATTATAGTGTTTGCATTTGAGATAAGGAGAAGGGGTGGGATGGGCAATAAAGTTCAGGGTAAGAAAGGAAATAGGTAAATCAGACTAGCGCTTCATGTATAACCTAATTTGATGGCTGAATGTTGTTTTCTCTTCAGATGCGTCCTCTGATCTCGGTGAGGACGATATTCCCACTGAAGGGACGTTTGATGGCCACCAGGAGGCAGTGAATGCCATGCAGATCCACAACGGGCTGCTGTACACGTGCTCAGGGGACAGAACAGTCAGGGTCTTTGACTTGGTGGTGGGTGTTCATTGAAAACATTCTACCAACATGCAACTGAATAAACCAACCATCAATACAATTCTTATTATTTCCGCATATCCTTAACAAAGGTATTTTGCGTTAGAGACAACATAGGAATGACTTATCTTTTTTCCCCTCATTGCAGAGCCATCAGTGCACGGCAGTGTTGGAAGGTCACAGTTCCAAAGTGAACTGCCTCCTGGTGTCAGCCGCTCCCACCCTCCATCACCGCCTTTACTCTGGCTCCAGTGACCAGACTATCCACTGCTACAATCTCAAGGTGAACAAACACAGCATCACGTGTGGACTCGTCATGTCCTGACTCACCATTCAATATAACATATCAAGTAGATCTTTTAAAAATGTTTGTACTACATGCGAAGTCTTAACTTGGTGATGTTTTCTCGTTCTGGCAGACGCTGCAGTATGAGGAGCAATTCTCTCTCACTGACAGAGTCCTCTGCCTCCACAGCCGCTGGAAAGTTTTATACGCTGGCCTGGCCAATGGCACAGTAGTGGTCTTTAATCTGAAGGTGAATAGTCCAATGCAAAGCTTTGTACAGAGTTGCGAACACTTTTAGTATGAGAAGTTCATCACATGTCAGCCTCATTTCTAATGTTTTGACCTCTTCAGACAAACAAGCAGGCGGATGTGTTCGAGTGTAATGGGCCGCGGGCGGTGAGCTGCCTGGCATCATCGCAGGAGGGAGCACGGAAGATCTTGCTCGTGGGCTCCTACGACAGTACCATCAGCGTGAGGGACGCCAAGAATGGCCTCCTGCTGCGAACGTTAGAGGGTCACACAAAGACTGTGCTCTGCATGAAGGTCAGCTTGTGTAGTGGGTCTGAAACTTAAGTCATATTTTGTATTGATGCTTTTTCGCATGATCCTGATGCCTCAATCTCCTCCATCCTCAGGTGGTCAACGATCTTGTGTTTAGTGGCTCCAGTGACCGGTCTGTCCATGCACACAACATCCATG
Organism: Carapus acus; assembly: GCA_900312935.1. Lineage (NCBI taxonomy): Eukaryota > Metazoa > Chordata > Actinopteri > Ophidiiformes > Carapidae > Carapus > Carapus acus. The sequence continues at coordinate 43,430 of OMPJ01028022.1, forward strand.
TGAGTCAATATTGTGATGAAAAGAAAAAAGATTGTACGGTCACAAATATCATCTGAAGTCTTGACACGACATCTTTGCCCTCATGCAGACAGGACAGCTGCTCCAAGTCTATAAAGGCCACAGTCATGGTGTTACCGTGGTGGCTGTTCTAGGAAAGGTGATGGTCACAGCATGTCTGGACAAACTGGTCCGTGTCTATGATCTGCAGGTCAGCTCCTTTTACTGCTCCGCCCTTACACAAAGTTGTTGTCATTGCTAGTGTACATTCTGATAATTCGGAATAGTAAACCTCAACATTTCGACTGCTCCCTCACAGACTCATGAGCAGATCCAGCTGTATGGAGGTCATAAGGACATGGTGATGTGCATGAGCGTACACAAGAACATGGTGAGATGTCTATTGATACTGGATATTTGGTTTAGACAACAGGGAATGCATGTGCGGTGAGAGAGGAAATGCTTTAAAGTGGTATAAGATGTAAACACAGGTGCATCTATATTGAGGAATGACCATGCATTGATACAAATCTTTCAGGTGCCAGCTTCAATATTAATGTCCATTGATTCTCTCATCTTTTGTGGCACAGATCTACACAGGTTGTTACGATGGTAGTGTCCAGGCTGTCAAGCTGAACCTGACTCAGAAATATCACTGTTGGGTAAGTAGCACAATGTGTAATTGGACGTGTAATTGCACGTTCAGACTGAGAAATGTGGCCATGGTTGCTTCGTAGGGGTTAATAAGGGTTTTTATTTTCACAGTGGCATGGCTGTTCGCTTGTGTTCGGGCTGTCAGAGCATCTCAAGCAGCACCTTTTGAAGGACCACGGCAGTGCCAGCGTAAAGATGCTCAAGTGTCGTTGGAAAAATTGTGAAGAATCGTTCGGCTCGCACAGCAGCTCCAAGCAGGTAGGAAGCCATTCACCCTTTCAAGTCGATATCTTTTGTAAGTGGCCTTGTTTTTCTCATCAGTTTCCTGGTCCAAAAATGCATCTTTTGCAGGGGATGCTGAAGCACATGCAGAAACACTCCGAGGAGATGACTGACCCGGAAGCCTGAGGATTCCCTCCCTCTGAACCCCATCCACCACTACCTTTTATCATCCCCAGCTTATTAAACCTCCCACATTGGGCGGGCAATTACAGGGACAAACCCGGCAATGACAGTTTTTCTGTCAGTCCTGGTCAGTGTCTCGCTGACTCCATCCATTCTTTTCTGTGTTGAAATTCCAGAATTTTTTCATATGGAAAGAACGGCTGTGCTGTTATTGTTTTACGTTTCAACATCGCTTTCTGTACCTACATACAATTCCTCCTTTCACTGACCAAACTCAAGACAAACGTGACTTATTTCTGAATCGAAGAAACTTCCGTGTTGCCAGTAGCAGACGGGTGACTTTGCTCCCTGTTGTGATACCAAAGTGGATTCTGAGGTGTTGTCGGGATCGGTCGGCTCCTTCATGGCGTAGGTTGAGAGGTGTTTTTGTTGTTGTGACAAGGCATTTGTAATCTGTTACATGGAGTAACCATCTTCTTTTTATTTTCCTCTCTTAAATAATGTGGCAGTTCTTTCACTGAGGCAGTCTTAAGTCTTGACATCAGACTTACCCTGTGAGTGAATGAAACCTTTGTGGAAATGACAAGTGTCGCTCTGGCAGACGCATTTTATATCAGACTAACTAATTTTAGACAGACATGTTTTCACAAGAGTATGTGAGCGTTCATCTGAGAGCATCATACATTTTTTTGGTTTGTTTCACTCTCCCAACTAAGTCATTTTGGGCAGACATGTGTTTGCAACAAATAATGAACGTTAATCCAAGAACATCGTTATTTTTTTGATTGTTTCACTGTCAACACTAAGTAATTTCAGGCGGACTTGTTTTCACAACAATTTGTGAGCGTTAATCTGATTGCATCGTTTATTTTTTTTTGTTTGTTTCATTCTCAACATAACTAACAGTTTTTGCGAGCGATTTGGGATTGAAATTAATTTGTGTTGCTCTGTGATATTTAAGTGTAGAAGGATTTGATGCAGTGTCGTGTAGTCTGAGATTGCCCTTTTTGAGGATTTGCAGTGCTTAAGACGGTACCTGTGTCTGTGTGAGTGAGTGATTGCTAACATGTTTAATCTCTGTGTCTTTATGCTTCATAAGCGTTGACAGTGATTTTTGGAGGCCTGCCTTGATTCGAGAGTGTGTGCGTTTAGTTTTGTGCTGTGATTTCCTCTGGAGGATTTTATAATGGGAGCATTGGCGGGAAGGCCTGGGAGAATCTCTCCTTCCTGCCATATTATATGTCTTTTTTTTTTTTTGATGAGGAAGGATTTCTGTGAAGGTGATACATGTTTGCAGAAGGTGTTTGAAGGAAAAGCTCAAAGGATGGATTTTGGATTCTCCCATCGCATAGCTCACTCCCTAGAAGAAACCTTTTGACCACTGTGAAAGTCTAGTTGATGCTCTTGTTGCAGCTCTTGGTTGTTGCTCTTTTGATGAATTTGTTCTCAGCCAAGTTGACCTGAAGTTCTCAGAGCCGCCGTACTTTAGACACGCCTCATTTGCTGAATTATGACAGAGGAAAGCAGTTGACCCCCTACTTGGCACACCTAAGATTCTTCAACAGCTGTTTCTGATGTTTCAAAAATTGTGAACTTGTAACAGATATTTTTTAAGAAAGTGCAATCTAAAACATATTAGTAATAAAATGTATGTTACAACATCATCTGTCTTCTAAGTAATTTTTTGTGTTCATTAGAAACTGCATTAGAGGCATTCAGATCAATAACTACACAATCATTTATTTGATCAAAATGCAATACACTCATCTGACCAAAGCATTAATGGGGAAACCATAAAAAGCCAGAAGTCTCTCAATTCCATATACTGTATGTCTCCACAAAGAATCTTGAATCTCTCCCATCCACAAGACTGGACCGTTGTTCGGGTGTGTATGCGCGCATGTGTGCGTGTGTGTGTGTGTGTGTACTGGGGCACAGGATTGTGTTATCAGCGCTGGCTGATGTTGCTCCCAGATGCGAACATGTGAACTATGAGAGGGATAGCTTGTCAGAAGAGGTTCCATGAGGTAAAATGACAAAGAAATAGAGGTTGTGTGTGTTGATGCCTGAGAGTACAGCATAGAGCCTGTGTTCTGGTGGGGTTGTTGACTGAAAAAGGAGACTGCTGTTGCTTAGTGGGACGAAACCAGAGGGCGACCAAGAGGAGGATAGTGGAGTGGATTGTTGGATTTGGAGGTGGAGAAGATAGCGGGTCAGGCACAGTGAGTTCTGAGGTAAAAGCTGGCTGGTCTGGTCCTCCTGTGGAGTGCGGCTCACCTTTTTGTAATCTGGGCTTTCTATGCATACATGGTCAACTGAAGCCACTGTGTTTAGGAAGATAAAACAAAGACCCAAGTCTGAGGAAAAGCTCAGTTAAAATACGCGTCAGGCACGTTGTGCACATTTTGAAAGAAAATTACCACATCAAAATGACACACAGTACACAGCGTTCACAGCTATGGTGTCACAGCGTCTCTTACCTCAAGGACACTGAGTCGGATCGTGCCGTCTCCATCCTGATCAAAGGCCTGGAATGCCCCTACAAAAACACACACAGCATCTACTTTTCCAAAAGATCCACAGCATACAGTGCAGTAGATGTTTTAGTCCCATTGGGTCCACTAATACATTACAATTCATTACATTCACTAATACAACCAATCATTGAAACATCTGAATGGGAGGAAATGAATCTGACATCTACTGTCTCCTGTTACTGTACCTCTCACCATTTCCGTATTGACAGACTGGTTTTGTTTGAATCAAAACTGGACTTTTGCGTGCCTGTCACAAACTTACTGAACATGCCCTCTAGTCGGACCAGGCAGCTGATGAAGCTGTCAAAGTCGATGTTCATGTTCTCGTTGGCGTAGCGCATGGTGATGATGTCGTACAGCTGGTTGTTCAGACGAAAGCCTGAGCGGGACACAAGACACATGACTGGCACAGTGACACGGACATTAAGAGGATGACATTTACTTTAAATGACACATTAATCACCCCTTGTCTGAAATCACAATTTGCATCAGTCATAATAACGGTAACAAATCTAATTAATACTCCTGATATCAGCTGCACTGCTTTTACCACTGTTTGGCTCTTACTCCTACACCATTCTTTCAACTCCTGTACTTAAACGTCCCTACCATGTGCATCAGGAGTAAAGAGAAACCAAAATCAAAATACATGTTTGTGGACATATCAAGGAAGAATGGACATAAACCAGGCCTGTGCCAGATGATGACTCTGTTGCATCACTCTCAGTCTCCTCACCTGCATCATTGACGGCGTTCCTCATCTCGTAACTGTTGATGCATCCGCTCGCGTCTGCGTTGTAGTGTTGAAAGATTCCCTTGAAGAAATTGTGAAGACAGTAGTGATGATAAGATGACCATCACAGCTATTGTAAAAAGAGACAAACAAAAAAGAAAGACAGGTAGATTGAAAGTAGAGTTCCCACCTGCCACTGTTTTATCTTGTTCCACAGATGAAGAAATTCCTGCAGGTTTAGTCTTCCTGTCCCATCCATCTTAGCTCCAGCGGTTAAGACAATACGATAGAGTCATGTCACAAACTGAAATTTTCTTTGACTTGTTGGCTTAAAGGCTAAAGGGTGAAGAGAGGAGAAAGGACCGCGATCAGACTCTGCCTGTGCCGGACCCAGACCCAGTCAGGGGTCTGGGCAGGCTTTGCGTCCCACAGAAGACACAGCCTGCCCAATGCACTCGATACAAAGGATACATCCATGAGAGCAATCATGCTCCTGCAGTTCTCCAGGCTGAAGCCCTCCGTCTTCAGATCCTTGTCTGGAAGTTGGCAAAGGGACAGAGCAGTATCATAAATGGAAAGATGGGACAATACTCCTTACAAAGAACTTCTCCAAATGAACTTTTTCCAGATGTATTCTTGCTCACACTCTACTTTGAATTGGTTTGGGTTTTGCTACAGCTTACGTTTGGTGATCACCCTGTTCAGAACGTTTCTCAGTCCGCTGGCGGTGATTTCCATTTCCTGAAGCACCGAGAAAACAGCAGTTACTTAAGCCATAAAAAGTAGCTTCTGCTGATTAACTTTAAAAAAAATGCCCAATGCACAGCTGAGTTCACATTTGACCCCATCCATGCCTGTTTATACTTACATCTCCAGCTATCTCCTGAAAAATGGTCCTAAACTGCTGGTCCTCTTCACTCTCTTCCCCAGCTGAGGCTGGCGCCGGCTGAAATAATACCAGGGGAAAAGGTCAGGGGGCAATGAAAAGTGGGAAATGACAGTGAAGAAGAAAAAAAAATACACATTCGCTCACTCACTTCCAGCAGAAACTATAGCAATTCAAAAAATAACTCAAGAACGCTTAAATCTGGGGCAAACAGACACTTACGACTGGGTGGTCAGCTTCGATCCTGTTCTCTATCTCCCTGGGTGAAGACAAACAGTGGTCACCACGGGGACAACATCAGACCTTGGCCTCACATCTACCTGGGCCTTTCCCAGCCCCCTCACCCACACACCACATTCGTTTGTATCAGTGCTGGCATTGCATCATTTGAGAAAATAAGTTGTGTGTGATCTAAAAGCCCTGTGGTTATCTAAAGCCCGTGCTTGCACATCCATTCCAGGTTTCTGTCCATCTGCCTGCTGACTGTCTTCTCGCCTGGTCCCTCCGAGGCAGCAGCAGGGGACGGACGGTTGCTGAGGCTGGTATGTGACTGTACCGAAAGGAAAGGTTTACCGGGGTATTTCCAAATGTGAGGCAGCTTGTCCTAAAAAAGATTCCATAACAGCTTCGAACTGCGGCCGATTTCTCCCAGCTCTACAAATTAAAATGCCGTTAAAATTGTTCGTTCGTGGTGGTTATTGTCCCACCCCTCCAAGTTCCCTGACAACCCCTGTTACCCCCCAATCACAAAGGCTCAAAACCACAGTTCCTCAAGGACCATAACTGGGTTCATGAGATGAACAACGCGTAAACGCGTACCCCGCTCTCCTAGCTCCCTCCAGCTGGCCCTCATGTCCCTCACCCACTCACTCTGAGGTGTTCCTCTTTTCAGAGAAGACTCGCAGGATGAACTCGCCCTCCTGGTGCGGCTCGTACGTGGAAGGAACGATGACGTACTCTCCCGGGCACAGACGGAAGCGCTGCGTCACCTCTCGCAGGTTGATGTAGGACTTGGAGCGAGCCTTGGCCGAGTTGATCAGGAAGAAGTCTTTCTGCATGTGCTGCTTGTTTCCGTGCATCTGAGGATGAGGACGATGGGAGACAGGATTACCTTCGGTGGGGAACAATATTTAGAGAGGGTCGTGAAATATTCCTCTGCTCCATCCTGCCGGCTCCAGCTAGGCCCTGCTTACCTCTTTTGGCACCTGCGTGGGCAAACACAGGTTGTGTTAATACTCATGTCAAGAGGCACAAATAACAAAGTTCAGATGGGGCGAAGCGGCGAATCAACGGAGCACCTCGTAAATGGCAAATCCAATGGTGTACAGGTTGGCTCCCATCTTGCGCTCTTTACGTCTGTTCTTCTGCATCAGGGCCACCACGAAGGTGCAGGTCGCTTCGTTCTCCTCCGAATCATCGTCCTCCTCCAGAAGACGCAGGCGGTACTGAGGGTTGGTCCAGAAGGTATCTGCAGAAGGGCATTTCCTTTTTTGTATTCCTTTTTGACATTAAACCTTTTTTGTGACCCTAAGCATCTTTTGGTACCTGGGTAGTTCCTGCAACCTCCAGCCGAGCAGCCTCTCACCCAACGGCCCTCGTTCACCGAGACTGTCCACTTGTGGAGCTTGTCCACCTCCAGGGCATCAGGTGTGAGGTTACAGATCTCAATCTTTGTGTAGTTCTTCTTGAAGTCCTCAAACGACATCCTGGATGGGACCACAGAACCATTTAAAGAGAACGCCAACATGAGTTTGGCACGTGTTTTGGACACTGTTTAGATTTCAATGGATTTATACACGTATTACAAGAAATATCAGACTCACCAGAACTCTCCATCCTCAGCACTCTGGTGCTGTAGCTTCTCCTTCTCTGCTTTGGAGAGGAGGGCCCATTCCTTTGAGCTGATTTACAATTTTGCAGACAAGGAATTAAAAAAAATGTAACAATCACACATAAGGTCAACTATGACCAGGGTAGAAATGTAAAGGTAGCAAAATCCAGCTCCTCACTTGTCGCTCCAGGGACCATTCCACTCCACCTGACCCCAAGGGTTCCTTAGACGCACCAGACGTACCTTAGAGTCTTTGAGCTGAGATGGTTTGCACTGAGGGACAAAAGAGCAAAGATGCATCAAGCTGCATCACAACACAGCCCTCGGAATCATCTCCATTTGCGAGTGTGAACTGTGTTTACCTCCTGCACGGCTGTCACCGAGTAGGCGTGTCCCTTCACCAGGCCCGTCGTGGTTCGAGTCTCAAAACGAGCAGGAACCAGCGACTGCACACAAATCCAGGTGCAGCATGAGGACTCGATCAAACAGCGAATTCTGATATTTCCCACCAGCCTGACTCACGTCAATGGAGCAGCCCATTAGAGAACCTCTCTCCAAAGCCTTCCTCATGATCTTGTAGAGTTCTTTGGGAGCTTCTTTCATCTCATAGAACTCAGTAACTCCACCAGTGAAGTCCTCCATGGCCTCGGTCGTGTTTCCCCCCTTGAGGGCCTCGTAAGAGCCATGAAGCCTTTGAATGGAAATGTACAATTGTGTCAAGATATCCGACTGGGTCTTATTTTACTATTCTCTATTTATCAATTGTCCCAAATTCAGAGACAATTGAATGTCCTAGCTGACTAAGTGCACACACTTGGCGTAGGCCTTCTCCAGCAGGGCGCTCCAGAACTCATTCCTCTCTGCAGACTTGGTGAACACCAGCTGGTTATTGAAGGTTGGGATACGGTCGTCAATGACAACGTCGACCCAGTCGCCATAGCGCCAGAACTGGAGGACAAAAAAGCGGAGCCAGGGCTTACAAATGCTTCACCGGGCAGGTGAAAAGCAGGGCCCAACGTCTCCACACAATCACACCTCCAACCAACATCAGTTGAATGGTTTCTGACCTGGAAGTGGAAAATTCCAGCATAGTTTTCACTGTAGCTTTGTTCATGGGGAATGACGCGGTACAGAAGCTTCTCATTTAAGGTGAGACAAGCGATGGCAGCCAGCAACCAGCAGTCACCTGAGCACAGACAGTCATTTCACCTCTTGTTTCATTGTATCCTCTCTTTCACAGCCATCCTTCATTAACCGGGTACCAATCACAGAAGGAGGCTAACCTCCCCAAGGGTGAAAAACCTCCATGGGTGTTTGGTGAGTACTTGTCTATTTTCTGTGTCAGGTGTGAGGGAGACAATGTGAAGTTTTGTAGTTGGGGACAGGCAACAGTCTCTACTTGGACCTTTGTCCCTATTATTTTTTTGGTCTGCGCTGTACAACAATGAGAAGTGCTGTCTGGTGAATTCTCTTCCAAAAGAGAAAACACAATACGTAGAGGCCTGCGTTACCCTATCACGCCCAATCTGCCCATACACACTCACTGAGGCGTCATGGGATAAATCCACTCCAACACATTAAACTTTCTACGATTTCCCCATTGGTATTACTGTTGGTTATAGTAGGTTATGTAATCTTGGTGTAAAGTCAAGGGCCTGGATCTGTGCATATAGAGGCAAACACACTATTGCTCCCCCTGATGAATTCTTGGTGAAATCTGAGTCCAGGTTTTATTTACCAAGATCCCCTTGGCAGATGTCAGTTCTACTGGCACCCCCCACAATGAACTGAGGGTTTTCACAGATTTCCTGCAGATGATAGTACACAAAAACAAAGGAGTCAGGAAAGTGCACCGATAATCACATTGTTTAAAAAAAAAAAAAAAATCTGAGTGTTGCAATTTGAATTGCAATTGAAGCTGTTAAGATAACAATTTGTGTATCTGCATGTGAAGCAACATGGCCAGTCCATCAGAGCTCCACAGGCTAGAGATATTTTGATCCTGTGTTGAGAGTCGGCTTCCTCTGTTAAACACCACAGGTGGCGAGAGACGCCTCTGAGATGAATCAGTGCTCGGCCAGTATGAAAAAGATATTCTGACACATAGCATCCAGCATCCAGCCCTCCTCTTCTTTTCCTACCTTAGGTCTCTTCCAGACGATGTTCTTGACTTTGTTGGACTTGTGCCCGAGCTCTTTGAATCCAAGGGACTCCACAGTGGCCGGGAAAGTATCGTCCTCAAACAAGGCCTTCTTCTGGATGCTCTCCTGTCTCAGGACGTTGTAGTCTTGCCCGTTGAAGCGAATGGGCTTGTTGAGGGACCCCTCGCCATCTCTCCTCTCTCGTTCCCGGATCAGTCGATCGCAGAAAAAGCCAGCTGGTGTGTACGGCATTTCGTCTGAGCTAGGGTTTTTTTTTTACCGACTTTTGCCACTTGTACTTAAGTCTTACAAGTCTGAAAACCCTGGCATAAATCCAAACAACTAAATTCTGATTGGCCGGTTGTCTGAGTGACGTCCCCCGAACCCTTCGTCACAGAGTCAATGCCAAAGAAAGAGATCCTCACTCCACACACAGTGACCTCGGCACTGCCATGTGTACACACACATATGCACAGATACTCACACATAACATAAATGTGGATGCGTTGAGTTTCTATTGGCCGGTGGAACAATGAGCCTTCCCTTGCTGTAGTGCTCTGGTGCCAGCATTGTTGTTGGGCACAAAGGTTGGTGGGCCATTGCGGTGGGCATGTAAAGAGAGGTCGGTAGATGACCTGCCTCAGCAGAAGGCATTCAAACCCTTTAAACCTGCTCTCAATGGAGCTCAGCATCGAGCAGCCTCAGCACAACTACATCGGCCTAAAATCAGGATACATGGAAGTACAACTTCAATATTTTGGGTTGTGCTGCAATTCAAATGCACATCTCAGAAGAGACAAGGCGATGTGTGCTTCCAAGACAAGAGACACTCGGAGGATTGTAATCCGGCTCTGTAGCTACAGTAAGTGAGAGGCTAGAGGGTATAAATCTTGAAAAATGCTTGCTGACAGAAATAGTTAATGTGCAACTCCAAGGGAAAACGGACCAGAAGCGGGAAAAGTTAGATAACATGAACTGGCTGTAGAGCAGCCACACACTCAGCCTCCATCGAGGTAAGACAGAGAACCTGTCCAACATCATTCAATGCAATAGTCCAAGTTCACAAATGTCATCATGTTGCGGTATGATAGATCCTCTGTCTTATGGATGCAGTCAGATCAAATAATGTAAGGAGATATTTATTCAAGTATATTTATCATGGATAAAAAAGGAGATTAAAAAAACAACTCATGGACAATTTCCAAAATAGGTGTGATTGATTTGAAGGAATGGGTACATTTCTTCATAATTAGTGGACTTAAATACAGTGAAATACTAAGACACTTCAATGTCCCAGTCCATCAGCACTCTGAGGTTCAGGTTGGTCAAAGTCACTGTGCTGCAGTGTTCCATACACTCAAACTCTACAGAGATGTCCTTGCAACCTGTAACAGTGAGAAACACAACCAGCATGTCAGATTGTTGCAAGTAGACTCACAGTATTTCACCATTCAGTTGATGTCCTGTGTAATTAATTATCTTCAGTACATTCAGTGCAAATGTGGGTTTGACAACTGTGACTGTGCTCTACACCTAAATTGTTACAATACACACGATTGGGCAAAATGCAAATGGCAGCTGCTCCTCGTTAGGGGTCTCACCTGGCACACGAGCGATCACGCTCGCTGGTTTGCGCTTCACTCCAATGATGGTGACCGACTCAACGACACTGTCACAATGAAAAGCTCCTTCCTCACTGGCAGCACTGAGAGAGACGATGGCAAAGGGAGATGTTACATGGTGTGGGCTTCGCTCTGATCCATCATTTAAGCTTCATTTAAGATTTGATCTGTTGTATGTTTTGAAACAAGTGTCTAAGTGTGTGTTTTTTTGTCGGAATTCCGAAAACAAATCTTAATTAACAGGTGTCACAATATTTGATATCTTCATTGGGATTAACCTGTTTTTTTCCACATACGGTGGAATTTTAAGATGGCATTCGTTTTCTTGCTGGTTTAGTACACTCCATGCCATCTGCCACATTTATTCATGCAAGCCCCTTAAAAAAAACCCTCCTAAGATTGTCGTTTTATTTCTAGGCTTGTGGTCTGAAATGATGCCACATTCTGGGCGATGCGTGTGTGATTCACCGGCAGAGCAGACGGCCGGCCCTCATGGTGAACCTGCGCAAGCAGAAGGATTTGCTGTCACGGTAGCTGAAAGTGTGACCGTCGTCCATGTACAGCTCGCCGACAGCAACGCCCTGGAAATCCCAAAATAATATCAAATATACATATGTCAAAAGCCCACAGCAGCCAGACGATACAAATGTTCCTGAGCACCGCAAAGGCCCCGCGTGCTCTTTCCCGTACGCAGCCCCCGCTGACTTACATGAGAGTCCAGAGCCACAGTGAGGCAGATGGGCAGCTGCTGGAGGTCAGCTGTGCAGGAGCCACAGTCTGCGGACCTACAGATCACGGTGCCCCCCCTCTGAAACACCGGGACCTGTACAGAGAGGACACAAAACAAAGGTCAGCCTCAATGTTTCCAATATAATGAATAGAAACTATTACATTTATAATCAGCAACACTAGCTTGACTATAACATCACATTCCAAACTATGAAGTCTGTGAGAAGAACAGATACTAACCGTATCCAAGTCAACTGGCAGGGTGAGAGTCCTCCCTCCTTCGTATGCCTCTGCTGAGCTGATGTCGTACCAAATCTGTGACAGAAATATGGCACCAAACAAAAATCTAAAGAGTTAATATTGTAATGACCAAGTTAATTAGCAAGTGGTTGATTTACCTCAGCTGCACCAGGAAAACAAACGCTGACTTCCTCAACACCCGGGTCAGTTATAGGACAGGCCAGCAGTGCTCCTCCTACAACGACAGCAAAAATAAACCACGATCAATCATAACAGGGCGAAAAATATGAAATACACAGCTTGAGGGATTTTAATCACCAATCATATACTGGTGGTCCACCGTGAAGCTGCTCTGCTCTGTTGGAAACTCCAACCATAGGGGCCTGTAGCATTAGAGAGAAGGCTGCTTTTTCATCCTATATGGTGAGGCAACACCTACAGACCCCAATGTTAGTGAGTGCGAGTGTGGCACGATTGTCGGTCACCTGAGCGGAGGGAGTCCAGAGGTGTGAGCCTGGTGGAACAAAGTGTACCAGTAGTGCAGCAAACAGTACCTGCAAGAAGACACGAGGAGCAGGACACTGTCCAACCTGTGCTTATCCTTAGATTGTGCATTGCACAATGAATCACAACATTCAACTAACTGCTCTTCTTGTGTTAAGTTTGATTGAAATGTATCACCAGTGCTGAAGATACCACGATGAGAGTCGGGAATTTCCTTAGGTTTTGCTGTATCATCACTTTAAGATGTAACCAACTCGAGAGTATCCACCATTATATCACGGTTCTTTTGGAGCTGACGGCTGGCGGTTTTTCACCTCCTCTGGATGGCAGTGCGGATTGCTGCGGTGACCTCCTCCCCAAACAGCCAGGGCTCCCGGCGCTTGGTCACATTAGCAGAGTGACCGCGGAAGAATGGTTGCAGGGCAGCGGCCTGGTACCAGCGCACCAGCAACTCGGGCTCTGGATCCTGAACGAAGCCACCAACATCAGCTGAAATGCAGAGGCAAATGAAGGCTCGACGGACTTCATTGGGAGTGGGGGCAGAAAGGAAGTAAGCACCACGATGACCGTGGACATTCTTCATATGAATTGTGCTCACCTCCACAAAACATTATTCCAGCCACGCTGAGAGACAACAACATGGGGATGGAGATCTTCAGGTACTCCCAACAGCCGACATTATCACCCGTCCACACAGCTCCTGCCTCGCAAAGCAACCAAGTTAGATGTAAGCACACCCATATCTTGTAAAGGCTTGTTTATGACTTTTTTTTGCACTTGCTTCTGTATTTACACAACATACCAAATCTCTGTGATCCGGCAAAAAAGGAGCGTGAAAGGACAAATGGTCTCTCTGAGCCACCAGAGCGAGTAAGCAGACCATCCATGGTGGCCATGTGCTGTGAATTCAAAGGGGCAAGGGTTACTACCGCAGATGTGGCAATAAACAGCTGTGAAAACTATGTACCGAAGGTAAGACTTTAGTCTGAAGGCCTGAGGCGCAACTAAACCGTTTCTCCATACTCCACAAAGAGCTTAAATATGCCAAAATATTCTGACTGTCACTGCATTGACTCTGTTCACCTGATAAAAGCCGTACAGGTTGTGAAATTCTCTGTGTTCCAGCCCCCCTGCATGCAATGTGTCCTTTGGCATTGTCTCCTCAGGTCCTCCAAACACAGATGGCTCGTTCATATCATTCCACACAAACAGCGACGGTGTTGAGCCCTGTGGCAAACACGCAGTTTATATATGCATTTGATATGAATTAATCAGACTTTGTTGGTACTTGACGGGGAAGGGTTTTGCACATTGTTAACACAGCGGCATTTTACATGCTCTGCACATGTACCTTGTACTTTTCTAGACCAAAACATCTTGAGTACCACGCTCGGGTTCTTGAGCTGCTGAAATCAAGGTAACAGGATTTACCTGTAAGAAAAGAAAATTGCTTGTAATCTGCTAATTCAAACAATTTACATGCAGAGTTTGATCATTCACCGACTTACCAGGCCAGCACGAGCCTTCATAGACCTGTCCCTCCCTGTCTCTCACAAGATGTCCCCCATCTCTGGCCTCACAGTACAAAGGCCAATCAGGATCCACCTTGATGTGAGGATCACTTATCACAACCAACTGGGACAGGGGAAAAATGGTCTCGGTCAGATGGCTGTAGAAATGGACCCTGGGTAAACTGTGGCATCAACATGGCAATGCAAAAATGCACCTTCCTCTTCTTTTCCTCCAGGTACTTCTGCAGGCCGGCTGGGTCTGGGAAGAGTGCCGGATCCCAGGTGAAATAACGCTTCCCATCTGTGTGCTCAATGTCCAGCCAGATCACGTCATAAGGGATGTTGTGCTGATCGAACCCGGCGTCCACAGCCTTCACGTCAGCTTCGTCTTCATAGTTCCATCTGCACTGGTGGTACCCGAGAGAAAACAATGGAGGCAGCGCCTGATATCCTAGTGCAGGTAACAAGGAAAACACAAGACTAGCTTTTTATCATCCGCAGCACAACCACAAAAAAACATGTGGCAAAGTAGACAGTAGCACACACACCTGTCAGCTGAGCATACTGGCTGAAGAGCTGTTGCGGTCTGGGACCAAGCAGAACTATGCAGTCAATCACGCCGCTTTCTGACAGCCAGTGGACATCAGTCTGAGGCTGAATCCGCCTCCTCTTTACTGGGGGCGTTGAGTCATCCTGGGTAATGAGAAAAATCACAAAAAAGTACAAATCTGTTATACACAACTGTGGTCCTCTGTATTTACAGAGTGTTCTTCAGCTGCTTGGATGGTTTACCTGATGGTCTGTGGTGTAGTTCACATTCACAAACGTCTCTGACGCATTTAACCAGAAAACACCCAACGTTCTATCAGGTTTGTGGGCCACCAAAAATGGAACACAGCCGTACAAGCCCAAGCGGCTGTACAATTCATAGGCAAACACATCCAGGTTAAAAAGCCGATAGGGTTCACCATCCCTAGGAAGATGAATACAAACAAACAAACAAACAAAAAAAACGGTTCATGTTGAAAAAGTTTGATCTCCTGTTGTTTGGGTGGTGCTCTTACTCTTGCCATTTTCGCCATCCCGCATGTGTACCTGGTGTCTCCGAGCCTGAGGCTGTCGGCGTGCTCGGGTAGGCCGTACACGTGGCTGAAGCCGTGGAGGCAAAGGTCTGCCCCAACGCTACTGGGACCTGCACTTACGAGCGGGGAGGCTAATCAGACCCCTCTGGCCCATTTCAACAAAATGTGCCGTTTATGACTTGAATAACATACGAACCATTAGCCTTGATGTCCACAAACTGTTTGTGAGTCTCCTTCCATGACTCATCGTCAAGGTCCCCCTCTGTCTGTCGGTAGAAAAGAAAAGTTGAAAAGCAGATAATACAGTATCATTTTAAGCAACAATATTAAGATTTAAGACAGAGTGACAACGTTAACAGTGCTGTTCTCTCACCTCACTGTTGGATGGTCTGCAACACATCAACACAACAACCAAATGAATACAAGGGTGACTCTGTTTGACATGGGCATGTATGTTTTCATCTGCGTACCTGGGTGCAGCCTGGAATGTCTCAAACCACAGTTTGCTGCTGGAGTTGAACGTCACTATGCTCTCCTCTCCGTGCAGAATCTCTATGCAGAAAGGGAAGTGATGCACGCAGACCTGGGCAGACCCTGACAACCACGTCAAGCTGACAGAGCTCGTGTCCTGTCTGTGCACTCTCAACCTGAACAACAAGGCACACCAAGTGAACAATAAAAGTGGCATTACAAATTTATTTCATCTTGTGAAATAAAAAAAAAAAATAGACACAAAAAATAATAATAAAACAATAAAAATAAAAATAAAAATAAATAATAAATAATAAATGAATGAATGATTGAGAACTGGTGGGCTAATGTTACTTAATAAAACCTAATCAGCAGCTATAGTGAAGATGCTGACGCAGCACTTACTGTTCACACTGTGGCTGACCCATTATCACGTCTCTGATTTGGTAGCGTGCCTTCAAGGGCTGAAGTTCATTTATCATAATCCTGAAAGTGCCATTTTTGTATGGTGACATGATGAGAAGAAGTCTGGCCTGTTGAGAATATGTTCATGTTAAGAGTCTAATGCAGGGAAAGTTGTACTCTAAACTCATTTCTATCAAATTGAGGCTCAGACCTGAGTGGAACACTCCACTAACTCCAAACTGGCCCCCTGCTCATTGAGAACCAGGGTGTCCAAAAGTGCTTGGTGCTCCAATGTGGGTCCCTTCATCTGCCTCCTGTAAGGAGGCAGATAACAACATTTTTCTTGGATAAGAAACATTTTCCTTGGATATCTGTGTGAATTCTGCAGAAATCTCGGCATAGTTGTTTCCCTGCTCATTACTATTCAAATAAAACTACAATATATGTAAAATTGCTCCTCCGAGTGACACAATGTACAACCAACTTCAAATGTAATTACTGTATTTCGAATCTTACTGCGATCATGATAAAATATTGATATAAGGCATTTGAAAAACTCTACCACACCTGTAAAATGCAACCTCGTCGCTCTTCTTGAACTTTCCACTTTCTTCATCATCAGGGACAACACTAAAGGAGAAATATTGTTAAATCTATCACCTCATTATGAACACCCCACACAGCTTCAGAAATGCCTTGAGAGACAATTAAAGAAACGTGGGTGCACAATCCCTCTGCTCAAGTGTGTTGTAGCAGTTGGAGCAGTTCATTGAAAAAAAAATCAGGTAATATTCATTGAGGGTTTCGAGCACCCATTAATATTGAACAAGCTGAGATCTCGCCTCAGCCTCATGGTTGAACCGTTAGGTGGTTGGGTAGGAGGGATAAACAATAACCACAACTATTGGTTACGAATGTTAATCAAGCGTTGAAATATTAACATTTGCATTTAAACTACTTCGCAACATCGGCCAACACGGAATATCGATGAAAGAGATTTCATAACAACTGTAATTACTACCTTAAGACAGCTGGTGCTGTTTTCGCCATTAGCTTACAGTATTAAGAGAATCCTTGAAAAGCACTAAAAGAGTCATTCAGAGTTTGCCGCTCCTCGTTACAGGCGTCATAACGTGCTAAAAAGGGGACAAGGCAAGAAACACCTCAAAAACTTGTCAATATTTGCACACTGTGCAAGCAGCCATAACTTTCAACGTCCGTAACTATATGACGGTCTCAAACCGGATGAAAGCTGCCGACGGCGCAACCCTTCAAAATAAAACATCAATGTCTGCGTAACTACGCCGTAATGCACCTGTCAAGTCAGTCAAGACACTTGCACACGGCAAAGGGCGTGAACCTCTAGATGCACCGTTACATAATAATATGCGCTTATTCAATGATTATTAATCAAGGATTAGCGCAGCTAGAACCACGGATGGGTAGCAAAGCCCAGCTTTGCAAAAGATAGAAAAAGAGAAGAAGGAGGGAGGAGCCCTCAAAAAAAGATTGTCTCCCGTCTCTGGGTTGATGAAGTCAATATGACGTGGACAGAACGTTGCTCTTACGCCAACAAATCTCTCCATGTTTTAGTGACGCTATTGCGCAGAAGAGGAAATAGATGCTGAAGTGGAAAGGTTTTTACCTTGAAACTTCCACCTCCTTTCAACAAAAATCTGATCGGATGAATCATAATGCACGATAGGTACCTTTACAAGCACTATTATTTGCCGTGTGCGATGGGAGGTGCAGGTGTGAGCGGTCGGCGGTTCGGCACCACCCGGTGTTTAGTCTCCCCCTCGCGGCCCCTTTTTGAACTACACCCGGACCTGTACGCGGATCCACGCTGATGTGCCAAAGCATCGTCAAAAATGCATCCTGATGTAGCGCTACATCGGTTATGTTTTCTGCTTTTTGCGTTCGCTCTGCATCCCGGGAAAGCAGCTGAGGTCTCCGTATGGAACGTGAACATCAACTCGGTCAGTGTCTCTCCGCGGGGCAATGCTTTGCCGCGGTTGTTTAATAATGTTTCGTGCTTGGCGGTTCTTAGCATCACTTAGCTGGGTAAGCTAACCGGCCCCCAGCTGCGATGTGATCCGCCGTGTTACCTGTATGGCGGCGATGCTTCACCGTCAGGCTCATGCCTGCCACAAATTCTCGGTGTATTTGTGGTCCACGTAGCCTGTCAGGTCGTGCTTCACTCGTGTGTTCACACTTCTGACCAAGAGTGATGGTGATCGAATGTGTGGTCACTGGATGCGATGACACCATTGTAGAAAATAGAGAAATAATTTCTATGCTTAAAATTCGTTGTTGATGATAATTACAATTAGCGCAGGCCCAGTTTATGGAGAAGTTGGTGCCTCCAAAAATGTGATTATGGGCTCACATAAGGCAAAGTTGGATATATTTAGCCATTCAATCCAGAGTAACTGGTTTTGATCAGCGTGTGTCTGATGTAAATTGTCACAAACTACTAATTTAAATTAGTGTGGTGTCTGACAGTGGACGCAGTCACTCCAACCTAATGCCAAAATGTTATGTTTATCTACTGGGCAGGTGGAGGTACATTCAACGCAATTTTTACGCGATTCACATGTATGCGTAATGTATTTCCACTGTAGACTATCTTGCACAAGAATGACTCATTTTATTCTGTCGGACATTTCAGACACAAGATGCAGTCTTTCGGAAGACGTTGTATGCCAACACGACTATTTTTATGAGGTGTAAGTAAGCCCATTATTTGTATGTATTATGACAATTACCATGATAATTGTATGTATTATGACAATTACCATGATAATACCCACAGCAAGACATAGCATCAAGATAAAAGTAATGAATGATGACAGTGTAAGTATGTATGTAACCAAGTGTCTCCCCTTCTACTTTCATTAACATGTTAGGTGATGTGTGCCGTTCCAAACCTGCTCCTCTGGTTCACACCCAATGTGTGTCCGGGGTGTGATCAGAGTAATCAAGAGAGAGGGCTGTAGAGTTGTTAAGAACAGACTCTACTGCAAACTGCTCCGAGCCAGCAATCCAAACAGACAGAATAATGAGCTTTGAATGAAATATTGAAGAGATATTGCCGCTGGAATGATCAACAAAGTTTCAGCGCCTCTTTCAGTTTGTTTTGGTTGTTAGTTGTTGAGTCACACCAACCTCAAGGCCTGTAATTATTTTAATTACAAGGTGTTCGTCGGCATACACAAACATCCTCTGACACGTGAAGGACTGTGTTGGCCATGACCCCCTTTTACATTTGTTAGCAACAGACACTTCTTTACAGCGCCCTGAGTGAGAACCAGCAGGATTTCATTCAAAATTGATAATGAGAGCGTCATCTGCTCTCTGCTCCACATTAGTAAATATGGGCCACATCATCTCAGCCCGTGTTGACCTTTTGAATTGGAGAAGTAAGAATGATGATTCTGCGCTTAACTGGGTGACAGAAATCTTGATAGCAATGTGCTACTTTTTTGATCCCCTTGATAGAGATTTCGCGATGGATAAATCAATGGATTGATTAAGTAACCAACTGCAATGTCTGCATCTTTATCACAGTCTTTGGTGACACCACGTCATGTGACAAGAACCTAGCCTTTAACGTCAGCTGGTACTTGCGCTCCTCAGTGTGTTATAATGAGGTCTTCAACACACCAGTGAGTATTGCTGCCCTGTTTCTTCAAATCATACGGTTCTTTACACACACCACGTTACTTGTATTTCAACAGAATATGCATGCCAACTTCAGCAGCACGTTCACTCATAGTACAGATCACTCAGTCACCAAATAAGCAAGTAGGAAGATGTTCGTGTTAGCGAGTTTGGAAGGGTAGTGGTTCTCAAGAGCGCCTGTAAGAACTGGGCCACACAGGCGGCGCGGGATTAACTCGGAGCGTTTGCTCACCACCACAGAGACACAGGATTTGATCCTGTCCAGCTTGAGCTTGTGTCCCCCAAAAAACTATTAGCAATTTCATGGCAGATGGCTCTGATGCATGTCACTGCACTCATGAGTCCTGCTGGTTGGCTGGGGTTCCGGAGCAAGGAGAGGTCAGATCGGGCCACATGGTCTGCACCTACTCTCTGATGAGTCTCAGGCTGCACAGTTGAAAAGGAGAAACTACTGTCTTCATCTAGCAGAGAATGAGTGTCTCATACTGGTGGAATATGAGATAAAATATTTGGCAATGAAATCATCTGCATCCTCATGCCTGGTAGAGTTGTTAAGAACAGATTCGCCTTTAAACTTTTGAGAGGAATATTTGGTGCCGAAAGTGTGTTTCCTCTGCTCTGCAGGACAACAAAGCGCTGACCATGTTCAGCATGGACCACATGCTGAAAGATGGCTGGAGCGGCTTCTACAGCCAGGGCTACATGTACTTTGACAACTGCACCTCTCTCTTCTTGCCAAGGGTCTGTAATTATACCTGTCTTGGTTACACAATTACGTAATCATATTGTGACATGCACATCGTGTACAGAATTTGAACCACAAGTTTGAATCATTGTTTACTGTGTCCAACCTGTATTAGGTCTACTATTCAGACTTTAATCCCTATCAACCACTCACAAGCCCCAAGGTTAGTCACTGCTTTAATAATGTTATAAAGCTGTGTGTGATCACTATTTTACAGAATTTTCAACTATTGCCATTTCAGAATAAATCTAAAATCATCACAATAGTTGGGTTTTTAGTTGTTTTTTTCACTGAGTAATGTATGTTTCCCATTATTTCATTGTTGTTGTTGTTGCTTAACTTTAAATATGTCTTGTTCTGTCCAGACCGACCCATCAAATCTGACTCTCATTTGGCCGGACAAACCGGTAAATCAATTTATTACCATTTCTGACAACAAAACCCTGCCTTTCCCAACATTTTTTGCAAACAAAACATGAAAAACAATTGTTTCGCATGTTGTTGAGACACAAAGTGTATAAAATGTAACAAATCATCTGAGTCCCTTGATTCAAAGAGGACAAACGTCTCTTTTTGTAGGACCTCAGTGCAGTGGCCAAATCTTGGGTGGACAGCTCGTATCTGTTCATCGTGAAGGTGCAGGCAGTCCTGCGCGGCATAGACGAAGAAGACATCGGGACAGACCTCAACTTTGCATTCACTAGTGAGATATCTAATCCTTCATCGCAATCATTTGTTTTCATTTTCTCACACTGACGAACAAACATGGTAACGCACTTTTTCCAGTGAACGTGGAAATGAGGGGCCCATATGACTACTCCTCCCCCGCAGACTGGCCACTGATGATGGTATGTGTCGTAACTTGTCAATGGAGATACATATTTATTGCAAATGTTATTGCTCAGTTGATCAAATGTGGTAGTTTTCGCCTAAAAAAAAAGAGCTACAAAATGGAAAACTTATTACCTAAACCTCAGTCATCAGTGTGTCTGAGGGTTTCTACTGACTTAGTATGTCTAAACAATTATCATATTTTTTGTTTCATTTGAGACAGCCACCTTACAATATTGATTTTAATAGCTGTTTAAGACACAAAATTCCATGTCTATTCATATTATAGAATGTGTCCTATGTCTTGCCCCCACAGTTTTTCATGGCCATGTGTATCGTGTACGTGTTCTTTGGGGCCCTGTGGCTCTTCTGGTGTGCTTGTTATTGGAGGGACCTGTTACGGATTCAGTTCTGGATCGGGGCGGTGATCATCCTCGGCATGTTGGAGAAAGCTGTCTTCTACTCTGAGTACCAAAGTATCCGCTACAAAGGAGACTATGGTTAGTCCCATGTTACACACACTTGGTTCCGCGTGGTTTTCCATAGTTTCAATGTTATTGACATCCATGGTGTCTGTGGTGTTGGTCTGTTCAGTTGAAGGTGCCGTGATTTTTGCTGAGCTCCTATCCGCACTCAAGAGGTCGTTGGCTCGAATCCTTGTCCTCATCGTCAGCCTTGGCTATGGCATTGTCAAGTATGTTCCGCTCTTCCATTATCTAGTATGTGTGAAGATATTTTGTTAAATGACAACTAATTCTGACAAATTGCCAACAGCCAGGCTGTAGTATCCATGAGTAGGATGAAATGTACTGGCTTTTCACTCCAGGATTATGTGTGTCTCTGGTTTAGGCCCAGGTTGGGTACTACAGTGCACAGACTGGTTGCTGTTGGGCTACTCTATCTAATCTTCTCCTCTGTTGAAGGAGTGCTGAGGGTAACAGGAGTGAGTATCGCCTTACCCCACACCAAGAAACATAAATTATTTTATGTCACATTATGACTCTCTCATTTACACACTTACCAAGGCACAACATAGAGTGAATGGATATGTTACACACTACACCCGTGTTTGTTTGCCGCGAGAAGTCGATAGGTGTTCCGCGTAGAAAGTAGTCACGTACCGCCCCGCCCTCCCCCGTCGACAACTCGCGGCTGAGCGAAAATATTGTCGCGCGCACCCCCCTCCGCCCGTCGACAACTCGCGGCTGAGCGAAAATATTGTCATGCACATATATTTTGTGAGGAGGAATCAAGGATCTCTGTTTCTCTTCTTTGCCTTTCCAAAGTTTTTGCACAATTCTTAAAGCCCTGTGACTCTCCTGCAGGGTTTTTATGGAACAGTTGCCTTGGTGGCTAATCTCAGCCTCTCCCTCATTGATTCCTGTGTCATGTGGTGGATATCCTTTACACTGTCATCCTGGTGGACATTTGACCAAGCTCAAGAATACAGACTTTTGGGAGCAGTTTCCTTTGGGCGATACAGCGCATATGTTTTCCTTAATTTTTTTTAATCCACATCTTCATAAGTCTCTCTCAAACCACTCGGCTGCTGAAGCTGCGTAGGAACGTGGTGAAGCTCTCCCTCTACCAGCACTTTACCAACACACTCATCTTCTCTGTTGTTGGTGAGTTACACTTTCTTTTAAAAGATGAGTTTACATAATTTGATGACCCAAGAGTCAAATCATCTGTGGCAAGTGTTCCGAGCCTGGTGTGAGCGCTGAAAATACTGAGGGGTTAGAACATTTATCCTGTCCTTTTTTGCCTGTGTGTTATGGACATTTTTTTTCCACTGGTAGAAGTTTCACATTCTGCTTGTTTGTAAGCTCTCTGATTGCAGACACAACAATGAAAGCATTGTTTACTGTTCTTTGTGCAGCTTCCATTATTTTCATCATCTGGACCACCAAAGTCTTCAAGCTGGTGGACTGCCAGACCGTGAGTATGCCTTGCATCACTGATTTATTATTGTCTCAATGTGGAGTTCCGATGCTTTGTTTGTATAAACATGGCAGGGCACGGTTCACCCTGTTCCTTTATTCTTTTCAGAGTTGGAGAGACTTATGGGTGGACGATGCCTTTTGGAGACTCCTGTTCTCCACCATTCTTCTGGTCATCATGGTGCTCCTACGGCCCTCTGTGAACAGCCAGAGGTCAGAATCCATCTCTTGGGTCCCTAACCTAGTCAAGGCACTATTATTTAACACAATTCTGTTAATATCTTGCCATTGCTTAGTGAGTGTGAACATTTCGAAACTGCAACTTCGCACATGTTGTTGCCAGAGTTGCTTTATTGAGCGGAATCCCATTTCTTTTATCTGTACCTGTAAGCAGGTTTTCATTTCGGCCTTGCGCTCGTGTGCTCAGTTTATTCAGATAATGAAAAATTTCTGCCAGGTATGCCAGCCTTGCACACACCACTCATCATTTGCAAGCAGCTTTGCGTGATCAGACCTCTCATTTGTCAGAAAGACCTATCGTTCCTCCCGCAGCTCATACACACGGACCAACAGCAGCTTGGCAACCTCCGTATGAGACAGCGAGGCTCAATGCTCCGTCCCCATTTCCTTACTCAAAGATTCATGCAGAGTCTGCATTATTGTTGTGAAGTGAAGGGTGTTTTGTTTGGAGATAGCGTTGAAGCTTACGTGGGAGCAGTGGTTGGAAAACACCATTACTAAATAGAGCGTATTGCACTTTCAATCTCAGGTTTTCCCATTCGCCTCTGATTGATGAGGACGATGAAGAGGATGAGGCCAAAGAACCCATGCTCAGTGAGGCCTTTGGTGAGCATGACTTGCCTGCTTTCTTTTAGAAGTCATGTTAAGAATGTACCAGCATGTTATTTAGAGCACTTGAACTTTTTTTATTGATTATGTCAGGGTTGCAGATGTCAGAACAGTTGGCATGAACAAAACTTTATTCCTTGATTTTGAGTTACTTATTGAGAGAAACACATGGTCTCTCTTACTATCAACCAAAAACCTGAGTTTGTTTTGGCTCTCTTGCTGGATGCTAGGGTCCCCATGGCACATATTATAAAAGCAGCAGAAATCCCAATACAATTTTAATGTTGAAACAAGCAAATTCTTCAAGCCTGTCCTCAATGTTGTCACAGCTGATTGGATTTTAGTGTTTGTTTTCATTCAGCCATTTGTCCAATGGTGCTCTGTCATGGTGCCAGACATGCTTTGTGCGAGATTTTCAATGAAATTGCAAAGCATTTATTAATTTTGTCCTGCAGTGTGGCAGATATCCTCCAGTTTCCCCTGACATCACTGCTCTCTACAAACCTTCCTGCCTGCAAACGCATCCCTGCCTTGTCACCTGGGATCTGGTTTTACATAACAAAGTCCATTGGCTAAATCAATTTATGCCCGCTTGGTGACAGCAAATTCATCATGCTGATTGATTCCTCCTGAGACGCGCTCATCTTATTATTGTATTACAGTATAGATAGTATTCTATTATTTGCCTCTGTTTTGCAGAGGGAATGAAGCTGAGAGGTTCAAAGACTGACATGAACGGCTCTCAGAAACTAATGACGAAAGAGGTATGTCGTCTTTATCTCTCCTGTCTTCAGTTGGCACTCTAGTAGTTTTGTCTCTCCCTCACCAACTTTCCTTTTTTAACGTTCCTGAGTCAGGATGAAGATCTAAAATGGGTTGAGGAGAACATTCCCACTACAGTGGCTGATGTGTGAGTTTTTTCTACATTTCAGGCACTGACCCAAAGCTTCTGCTTGTCCCTGTCTTCTCATCAATAAGTGAAAGTGACTGTGGACTTTCAGTCAGCCAAAACAGCAAAATGTTACATAATGTTTTCAACAAACCAGATTTGCTGTCATTATGTCTTCATATCAACAGACCTACAGTCACTCTGACTGTCACTGCATTCACAGTTTCTCTCTCTTTGTCTTCCTACGTTTGCAGAGCTCTGCCTGTAATACTTGACGACGAGGAGGTAAAGACTCTTTCACTTGAATACCTCTCAGTCTTCATTAGACTTGCAAAGTTAATGTTTTCCATTTGTCAGCTCTAATTAATGTGCAGGGGATGTCACAGATATCACTGCGATGTGCATGATTCCATGTTATCACTGTCCCCAGGAAATCCTGAAAACCAAGATGGAGCGATCTAAAATGGAGTAGAACTGTTGATGCAGTTTTGACTGCACTCAACTTCTGTAAAATCTACCAAAAAATGTGGGTAACGTTAACTCCCTCAAACTCACTCTAAACACTGAATTTTTAAACTACTTATTCATTTCCCTCATACTGTGTAACACTACAATACGATGGATAAGTATATAGTAAAGAGTGGTGCACTTGTCTGTTACTATGCAGCTTTTGGAGTGATGGATAGCATTTCACCTCTAAATTAAGAAGTAAGATGACTTAGAATGGAGTATTTATCAAAATTCTGTTTCATATCACCTCAACGTGTATTTGACCTTATGGATGGTACAGGAATGTAGATGAAAATCTCGACAGTATTGTGTCCTCACGCCATTGAAACTGCCTGGCTTTTACCAAGTCAAAGTGAAGGAATACAAGTCTGCAAATTGATGTTTACACAGATAGATGCAAAGGAAGCTGAACACATAACGTGATAAAAACATGAAGCCATTGTGAGCAGTAACACAAAAGGAACTTAGTTGGAGCCAACCTTACGGCTAACCTCTGATCCACTGTACTATACATTACTGTAGTATACATCACTTGTAATGCTTTGCAGCCTCCATTATGGTTTTGTTCTTTAAAGCAGTTGTTCAGATGTGAAACATATGAAAAGATATGCAAAGCCTGGTCTGTCCTAAACACAAAGCAAATTATGATTATAATGGTGGCTAAAGGTGCCAACTCTGAACAGAGGTCTTGTTACATTACATTTATGGTTAAATAAGGCTGAAACATTTGGCAAAGAGGATGACAACATGCCTGTCTTGGGGGGTTTGATTCTGGAGACTTCAGTCCCTTCAGTTCCTTTTATTTTATTGATAGGAATCTTGCTCCTGGCAGCAGTGATATGTGCCAGGTTAGCTTTAAATACTGATGAATTCTGTACCACTTGACAATATTCGAATTTCAAGAAAAGCGTTTATGTGTGGATTTGGGAATTTTCACAATAATTTCTTTCTCACAACCTTATCAATTAGTTAATCTGTTCCAAGTTTTTATGTCTTCATTTCTATTAAATCTGCTGTATGACAGTAATTTACGAATTGATTTGCACTTGGGATTTTGTTGTCTTCTATAGTTATGTTTTTTTAATGATGAAATGTACTTAAAAAGCTGCGTGAAAGGTGCATTGGACCTAAAATGGGAAAATCTAAATGTTACTTGCATCTCCTTTTGAAATGTTTTGTTGAAATAACAATGAATATGTCAATGACTTGAAATTGTGCCTAATATTGGTCCACATACAGTATACTGATCCTGTCATAGTAACTCCATCCACAATAAAAAGTAAATCCTGCTTTTGTCAGGCAGAATCATATCCATGACATTCAGGTGTGCAAACTATTTATGTTCCTTAATGGTGTCGGACTTATTTTTCTGTATTTAACTTATTTGTCCAGGTTTTGAAAAGAATGTTTTATTTCTGTGAGATCCTAAGTCCAATTTCTGGATGTAAGTCTGCTTTGTATATTTGTGAAACTGGCAATGTTGTATGCCTCTCTGCGTTGTCCCTAAAATAAAATTTATATTGAAACATTCAAATGTAACGCCTCTGTCCTTGTGTGAATTTGATGTAGTTTCGTCTATACAGAGTGACATATTTTTATGTGTGCAAAACTGTCGCGTGGAAATGTTTTCGTTTCAGCTCCGTACTAAAACAATTATTACTGATGAATTCATTGTCCTTAATTTTCGATCAAACCAGTCGTGAACATAAACAACACGGATAAAGCAAACGCACCTCATCGGCTGTATGGATTTAATTTGACACAATCTCTTAAAACCAAGTTCGTGATTTCGCTTGTCTGTGTGTTTTTTTCTGCTTTTCCAAATCACAAATTTTGAAATTTTGACATTAGAATAATGAATTCCCCGAGTAACAGCTGAGCTGGCGTCCAATAGCGTGGATGACCATGTGACCACAAATCGGTTCCTCGTGAGCGCTGCCGCTTGACCAGTCACGTGCCTGTCAAACTCCCATCCTCTCGCGCAGCCTCTCCCAAAGAGGAACTAGCATATAGCTGAATTAGCCAAATGAAATTTGGACAAGGGACTGCCGTCAAAGTGTTTCTTTTCTTCCATCACAAGTTAAGTGGCGGCACGTTTGCCCTCCACTAAATGGGAACCGACGTTGTCTGGTCAGATTTGAGTACGAATATACTGAGAAAATACATTGTTTTGCTAACTTTGCTGCTAGCTGGCTAGCTAAAAAGTCAGCTGTTGTTTTGGTTTTGGTCGCAGCACCGCACACATTTACGTCAGTTTGTGTAGAAATTCCGGTACTGTCAGTGCTTCAGTCGATCCAGTTATCTCACTTTTGAGTAAAGAGTTCGTCAGCAGTGATGTACAATGGTATTCCGACCGTTCAAACATAGTAGCGGCCGGTCAGTCAGCTGTTAGCTGGCAGGCGTCTCCTCTCAGATTGATCCATTCCCTCAGTTATTGACTTCGTAATACTGTCTCGCCATGCATGACGCTTATGAATCAGTCCCGATCTTGGAAAAGCTTCCCCTCCAGATTGACTGTCTTGCAGCATGGGGTAAGTATTTGTTACTTTTCCTCGGACGTGTTTCTCCTGGCGTTGTATACGTGTGCGGATACTCCCACGTGTCTCATTTGATTAAACGTGTTAACACTGACATTAACTTTATTTCTGCTAAGTGAGAGAATGACTATAATGGCACAAACATGTCAAATCGAGACAGGAATAGTTAGACATGTCTATTATCTTCTCTACACAGAGGACTGGCTGCTTGTTGGTACTAAGCCTGGGCATCTCCTCCTCTATCGCATAAAGAAGGATGCAGGTGAGAACCTAGTGCACATTGATTTCTTGGGTGCCATAAAAGGCTTTTGTCCTTCCTTAACATCTAATTGATCACATTTGATATGTAGAGTTGTGGTGCCAAAAGGAGGAGGAGAGTTATTAGGAGAATTATTATTTTTGAGACAACATACAGACTTACTTAAGCATGACCTAATATTTTGCTTGCATAGCACAAACATCTCCCAGTGTAGTTGGGGTGTCTCTAGTGTGTATTTTTTTTAAATCTACAGACCTTGTGATAATCAAGGAGTGAATGTGGAATGGATGTCTAATCACTTTTCCTGTGAAAATGCACCCAGTGTTTCTGATGGATGGTTTGAAGGCGGTCATGTGATTTTCCAATGTGTATTTCTACCTAATGAAATAAAGCATTTTTGGTATCTTACCTGTTGGCGTCATTAAAAGTCAAGTACACTCTGCAGAGTTTCTCTCTTGTGTCAAAACTAATGGGGAAAAGAAAGGAGATTGCTTTCCTCTCTGGTGCTATGACCATATCGTTTACATTTTTCCTACAGGCACAAACAGGTTTGAGGTAACCCTTGAAAAATCCAATAAGAACTTCTCAAAGAAGATTCTGCAGGTGAGAGAGGCTGTACAGGGAAAAGCTTTATGTGTCAACAGAGAAATTGTGTTGAATGTGCTATGTTGATGTCATTGTCATGGTATTAGTTCAATATTTCCAGTATTTTCTGTCATAGTGATATTTGTTTAATGTTCAAATAAAATTATGTTTAATGTCACCCTCTCATTGTTTATTTTTTTTCTGCAGCTTTATGTGGTCTCACAGTACAAGATTCTCGTAAGTCTTCTTGGTAAGTTTCTCTTCTTCCTTGTGTTTTGAGCTCGATAGTAAAAGCCCAAAGTTGAGACCAGGTCTGGAAAAGCTAAGACCTCCTCGGGGTCATTTTGGTGCTTTCTCATGAAGTGACGTAGACGACTCGTTTTGCATCCACAGGAACATTTTCACCTGTATGATTTTATGACTCTGATTGATAAACATTTATCAATGCTCTTGTAGAGAACAACATCCATGTCCATGACCTGCTGACCTTCCAGCAGATCACTGTAGTGTCCAAAGCAAAAGGAGCCTCGCTGTTTGCCTGTGATCTGCAGGTTAGTGTCATATCTGCCACACATTTTGTGAAGTCCTCTTCTTTATCTTTAGAGGAGCCTCTCCCACCAAATAATTCCCAAAATTTTAGAATTTGACTTTTTCACATGAATCGATAAAGGCATCCATTGTGATACATTTCCACACAATGCCTATTTTCGGAACCAAGACAAAAACATATGCACATGCAAACACAAACAAAAAACACATACTATTTGTCTTAGTTGTTACCAATAGACTGAAAGTAATTTGTGAGGATTCCCTTTATGAATGGCCCCACCTTTACTCCATCATTTCTCTGAGGTTTGCAATTCACTTAACGTCTCCCTGATTCACTCAGGTTTTGGTTTATATAATTTTTCGTTTGTGTCCTCAGCAAACCAGCCATGGAGAGGAAAGACTGAGAATGTGTGTTGCCGTGAAAAAGAAACTGCAGCTCTATTACTGGAAGGATAGAGAGTTCCACGAACTACAGGTGGAATTGAGTTTATTGTGACTTGCTGCACTACAGTATGTGCGGGTCGAGACTTTCTTTCCAGCTCTTCGAGACATTCATTCCTCTTACTGTCCTGTTTTTGTCTGCCAACAAGGGGGATTTTGCTGCACCAGATATTCCAAAGTCCATGGCTTGGTGTGAAAACTCAATATGTGTTGGTTTCAAACGAGACTATTACCTCATTCGGGTGAGTTTGATTTATAGATGAGAATTTAATTTGCACACATCCACTCATCCATCCTCTCTAATTATCCCACAGTCTGGGCTAATAGTTAATGAGGTAGTTTAAAGAAACAGATAATGGTTAATGTAATGATGTGTATTTTAGATGGACAGTCGTGGCAGCTTTAAGGAGCTCTTTCCCACCGGCAAACAGTTAGAGCCCCTTGTTGCCCCACTTGCTGATGGGAAAGTCGCTCTGGGCCAGGATGACCTTACAGTCGTTTTAAATGAAGAGGGAGTGTGCACCCAGAAGTGTGCCCTCAACTGGACGGACATCCCTATTGCAATGGGTAAGAAGCACTGACGCTGGAAGCACTAGAAATACTTTGATTCGCTCACATTAGTAACATTGTGTGCCTGTTTGTTGTGTGATCGCACTTGGTACAGTTGTTATTTTCTCCCGCTGAAAAGTAATTTAACCATCAATTCATGCCTTTGCTTTACTTTTGCCTTGATGAGGTTTAGTTTCTTACCAATACTATTTGATGTAAAAGGCAAATAAAAAGACCCACATACTTAATAACAAGAGGAAAAATCTACACCCACCCTATGATAGTTTTTCAAATAATAAAGAAATACGCAAAATTAACCTTGTCACTGATACTCAGAACAACCGTAGTCATTAATAAACACCGTAGGGTTCATGCAAGTTTTGAATATCATCTAGATTTGATTCAGAAATTGGAATTCTGCGTTGAGTCGTTGTCATCTTCTGCACCCCAATTTCCCTCACTCCTTCCCTGTTGTAGTTTTCCACCTTCCGTGTGCACGTTTTAACAATGCTGCCGTATCCCATGTGTCTGCTGAGTAAGCACAGATACACAAATGACCCTCAGTCTCAGGACCCAACAGGAAATGACAAATTTTATCCCTAACCAAATGGGATACGTTTGTTGCTTCACTTTTTCCAGTGTATAAAATGTATCCAAGCACGCTTTTCCAACTTTGTACAATTGTTTTGTTTTGATTTGGTTGTCTTGAGGTCGTCTTTGAGGTTTTAGTATGCGTCAGCAGAGGACAGCCAGTTTGGAAAGTGTCATCTTTTTCCAAACTGACCGTCCACTGTGGTCACAGCTGAAGAAGCTGGCCGGGACGGACTTCCTCTTCAGGGTGTAGTCTGATGGCAACAGAAGGATTTATTTTGGAACACATGTCAAATCTGCACAAAGGCAGAAGCACGTACTATGCAGAGACTTTTTGTTGGTTGTACATCAAGGTTAAGGAACAGTCATTTTGACTGCAGTGGTCTTTGATAGGTCCAGGGAGCCTATGTGCAAACTCTTGGATGAGAGCTTGGTGCACTCAAAACTGAACATGGTGACACCACCTAACCGATGTAGTTTTGTGCACTTCATATATGCTGCCACATGACACAATCTTTACCCATGTCTACAGAGCACCAGCCTCCATACATCATAGCAGTTCTGCCCCGGTATGTGGAAATCCGGACCCTTGAGCCAAGGTTGCTGGTGCAGAGTGTGGAGCTACAGCGACCGCGATTTATCTGCTCTGCTGGGTGAGACAGCTCTCAGTGTTTCCATCTCGTTATTGAAGTGTTTCTGTGGTGAGATTTGCTGTTGACCTATTTATGAGTGAATAAACGAGCTCTAATCCACACAGCAACACCTGAAGTGCTGCAGAGGCTTGGCGTGCTATATACATTGTTGCAGGACTACTTTTACAGAAGAGAATTTTGCATTTAAAAAATGTGCTGTAAACAAAGAATTAAACCACAAGTGCTCAACTAAATACAACATTGCATGGGTGTTTGTTGTATTTGCAATTGCTGGATAATCATTGAGTGAAGTTGCTTTTTCAACAGCTTCAAATATGCACATCATTGCATAAAGAAAACAAACACGCATCAGTAACCACCCTCATCAAGTCTGGATTCCATTTTGCTTGATTGCAGAAAAAAGCACTCTGTTCTTTTTCTTGCATTTCGTTTTGCTTTATCACAGGCCAAACATCGTGTATGTTGCCAGCAACCACTTCGTGTGGCGCCTGGTGCCTGTGTCGATAGCTAGCCAGATCCGGCAGCTTCTACAGGATAAGCAGTTTGAGCTGGCTCTTCAGCTGGCAGTGAGTATCACAACTACTCACTTCTCCATGAAACTTTCCTGTTGTTGCACATGTAGACTTTTACTTATGATATAAAAACTCTTAGCGGGGAGCAGTACATTTATGTAATTTCACTGGTTGTCTTTAGCCTGAACCGTTGTACCAGAAGACCTTTAAGAACTACTGTATTGATGGATTGCTCGTTCCCTTTTACATTTGTGCTGAGACATTTATACGGATGATGACTTTTTTCTTGTCCTGCCAGAAGATGAAAGACGATTCAGATGGTGATAAGAAGCAGCAGATACATCACATCCAGAACCTATATGCCTTCAATCTGTTTTGTCAGAAAAGATTTGATGACTCCATGCAGGTGTTTGCGAAACTTGGCACAGGTATGGCTCCAGTCCTCAGTTCAGCATATATAACATGTTTAGCATTTTTGTTGAAAAAAGTGTGTGTATTTCTGATATATTAACACAATTTACAGATAGGATCTGGAAAATTAAGATTTCCTTGTTATTGTACCGTGTGTAAATGTGTTTGCCTGGGTCCTCTGCAGTATTTTGAGCTCTGCGACTGAAACCTGTTTGTGTAGCACATGCTTTGATGATTTACTGTTGGTGTGTGAGTCAATTGTCTGTGCAACACAATTCCCAAAACAAGGAATACTACACAGCGACACGGGAAATTCAACAAATATTGTCAACCTCTCGTCTGCAGACCCTACACATGTGATTGGTTTATACCCAGACCTGCTCCCTTCAGACTACCGCAAGCAGCTGCACTACCCCAATCCTCTTCCTACCCTCTCTGGAGCAGAGCTAGAGAAGGCACATCTGGCTCTTATTGATTATCTCACCCAGGTTTGTGCAGATATGCCTATGTGTGTGTGCTAAAACTCCCTCCCTCACCTTTAATTAAGACCGCGCAGATTACACAAAGTAACAATGAAATGGCCATGTATATGCTCCAGAAAGTTGAAATTGTAGACATGGTAATCTGAAGTGAGCAGATGTGAGACTCACTGCAGTTTTTTTCCACTCCACACAGAAACGAAGCCACCTCGTAAAGCAACTGAATGATTCTGACCCCTCTACGACATCGCCTCTCATGGAGGGAACACCCACCATTAAAAGCCGCAAGAAGCTTCTGCAGATCATTGACACCACTCTACTGAAGTGCTACTTGCATGTGAGGCCTTTGACCCTCCCTCTGCTTTTGTCATACTTGTGCTGGTACCATGTGGAAGTTGACATTTGAACATACTTCTAAAAAGTATGTTGCTGTTGCTAGTTTTCTGTTATGGACTGCACCACCGCTACACAAATACAAATTACTGCTCCTGGTTTTTGCATTTCACATTCTCTGTTCCGTCTTGCTGCTTGTGCTGTTATTCTTGCTCTCGCAACACAAAGTGTATAAATTGTCAAACGTCATTAAGTATTGCAAAACTGCCCCGTCTGCGCTCTCGTCATGCCTCATTCTTGCAGATTTACGTTCAATTTATAATTGTCAGGCAACCAAGTGATTTTTAGAAAATATTCCATGGAAAATTACACCAGCTCTTTGGCCTGGTTTCAATGGCAACATAACCACACGATGTCGGTGATTTCATAGCTCACCACGACAAATCAGAAATAGAAAATGATGTAAACTTGGCTAGACTGTGCAGACAGCAAGCTGGATGAACGCGTACTTCAGACTACTCAAATGCTGTGACATTGAAGAAAAGTTGTGCAATGGAATTCACCTTGAAATCTCTGACAACAGGACTAGACAGCATATTTCACCACAACAAGTGGCCTTGAGGTCACTCTTTACTCATTAATTCAGAACATTCACTAATCAGAACATATACTATGTATATCATCATGTATTTTAGAGTCAAAGGGGCAAATCAAAGAGGTCACTTTGGTCCTCGTTGGTGTGCAGTTGGCATTCTCAGAAGTACCTGGGGGTCCTGGAAGGCAAGGCACACCATGTGCCAAGAGTCTGCACCCTATTATTTCAATGAGTAACACATCTGGAGGAGAGAGAAGCAACTAATCAGTGACAATCACTTGTAGTTTTGAAAATGAGCGAAGTAGTGTGGAAATTGTATGTGTGTTTATTATCACTGTAGTCTTCACAAGTTGCACTACTCTGTACTCTTTCCAAAAGGAGTGATGGGTAGATGGAGTTACATTTGGAGATGTGCTAATTGATCAATCTCTCCTCCCTCCCCCTCAGACCAATGTAGCCCTAGTGTCCCCGCTTCTTCGTTTGGAGAACAACCACTGCCACATTGAGGAGAGCGAGTATGTACTGAAGAAGGCCCATAAGTACAGTGAGCTGATAATCCTGTATGAAAAAAAAGGCCTGCATCAGAAAGGTGAGGGTGTGTGAATGGATGACATCCTGTCAAGGGATTTTCTGTTGCACCGAAGATTAAATTCTTACCGTAATCCAGTGAGAAATGTCAAAATAAACAACAGGAACACTTTTTAGCTTTTCGCTCAAGGCCTTTGCTGTGCTCTAGAAATCAAATGGATGAATCCATGTCTTCATCACACTCATTTCAAACAAAAGGCGTGATCTGTTTTTATTTGGATGCTAGCTCCTCCTCAAAAACGTAGCTTGCTGTGAGTTTCTGTGCAACAACAACTCTGCCATTTATAGTTAATGCTTTATTGATAAACAGCAATAACGTGTACTAATCTTGTTTATTAAATGGATCTCACGGTGAAACATTTCATTGACACTAATAGGCCATATTGTCCTCACACTGCCATTGCTCCTCTGGGTAAATCTTGCAGACCTGCTTTCAAACCCAGAGACGTTCAGTAGAGTTTGTCGTCATTCTAAACACATCAGCGCCACCTTTGCATTCAACCGTCATCATTGCTAACCTGGCAATACTCAACACAAACTCTTCGTGATTTAATCAAATTTGCGAAACCAGGAAAGTGTTTGAATTGGAGAGCTGAGCCTGAGGAGCATTCAGCTGTGGTTTGTGTGTAAACAGAAACATGAATTGCTTCCCTTTACACATCTTAAAGCTCTTCAACCATTTTCAGTGTTGACAATTCAAATTTTATTCATGGTTTTTAAAACCTTTTGTATCTCTTTCTTCACATACTGATTCAAAACTAAATGGAAACATCTGCACTTAATTTCTCAATGTCTAAACCGTGTCACCTTTTGCTTTGGTACTGTAATGGTACTGTAATGCCTCAATCAGTCATTTTGCTTGAACAGGCCTTTCTTTGCACCCATTTATGCACTGCTGTATTTTTTCATTGTTGAGAAATTCTGTGGTTATTGTTGATGCTCTGGCAGCAAAGCAGACTTGCGCACAGATTGTTGCGGATGAGCTACAATATGTCAGACGACACAGCTTATCTCGGTGGAGGGTTCCCACAATGAGCCTGACCCGTCTTCCTCTGGGATGAGAGCCACCCTGATGTGATTTGAATGGAGGCAGCTTTATGAAGCACATTCAGTTGTCTCTTGTTCTCACTGTGGTTGCACCTGGTTTCAATCAACCTGATCCAGTCTCCACTGTGATGTCATACTGCTGAAGTCTGTCTCTCTTTTTCTGCCTATTCAAACCATCTGTTCTCAGCCATCAATTAATGCAGCTGAACCGCTACACCCAGTTTGTGTTCGTGGGGTAATTAAATAACCTCATGATTACATTGGGGTGCTTTCCATCTCCCAGATGAATTTTTCTGTCGTTTTTATACCTTTTTCTTCTCCCACGGCTCCTCTTTTCTTTTCGTGACCTTTCTCAGCTCTACAGGTGCTGCTAGATCAGTCAACCAAAGCCAACTCACCACTGAAGGGACATGAGCGGACGGTGCAGTACCTCCAAAGACTGGGTAAGATTTATAGCCAGAACCAATTAGTGTCAAAAGTTCCCATCGCCACCATGGTTGATTCCTATTGACAGAATCATTTTCAGCCTCAGAAAAAAATTCCCACTTTTCAGCTGAGCTGAAATTGGATGTCTGGTGAGATGTCACCAGGTCATTTGAAAATCTAGACTTTGTTCTATGCAGCTGTCACCCTCATTCACATTAGTAAACCGCTGATACAGCGCTGGCACATTTCCCCTCTTTTTCTGGCCCGCTCTTGTCTATCATCTCCAATTCTTCTGCGTCAGATGGAGGGTAATACCTGGTTACAACTGGTAATCTGAACGTCTCACTGGTGCGCTAATGCCGTCACTGTCAAACTCCATCACAGCGCAGGGGTATGTGGTGCAGCTTTATGTGACGTGTTTTACAGCCAATAACCCAGCTAGAATTCTGTTTTTTGACTAAATGGCACAAATATTTCCAACATAACAGATTTCACTTCACCCTCTCTTCCTTTTTCCTCTTGAAAACATGGCAAAACTATTTCATGCTAATCAAATGCTCATGAATGCCAGTTATTGCCCCTCAACCTATTAGATAGTGAACACCAGCACTGTGACAAGGGACAAATTATACGACACAAAAGATCCATGGTCAGTCTTTATTTCTGAATTTCACTGCAAATCAGGGCCATTGCTTCCATCCATTTATTTTTGAGATTATCCAAATAGATGTATTTGTGGCTCTTCATAAAATGGAGGAGCAATATATCCTGTGGAATCAGCAGTGGTGACACATCAGATCAAAGGCTCACAGGCTTTGATCTAATTTCTGTATAGTGATGATGCTAATGACTCATATTAGTTATTTAGATAGCATTTGGCTGCAAGAGGGTCCTTGGAAAGAATTGGGCCTTTATGAAATAATGTGTTGGCAGTCAGTGCTCATGGTTGTTTTCCAACATGCTGTCAATTTCTCCAAACTACTTGGTTGAGCTAAATATCCCTGCTTGTTTTGTCGTCTGTGGTTCTAGGAATTGAGAATCTTGGTATTATCTTTGAGTTCTCGCCGTGGGTGCTGAAGATCTGCCCTGAGGATGGACTGAAGGTTGGACCTTCCAAATCTATAGGCTTTTCAAGACTTTTATGGGTTCGCCCACTTACCACACCTCATCTTGTCCAGATCTTCACCGAGGATCTGACGGAGGTGGAGACTTTGCCCAGAGACAAGGTGCTCAGCTTCCTGAGAGAGGGCTTCAAGGAGCTGGCCATCCCATACTTGGAGCACATCATTTACGTTTGGGATGAGAAGGGTCCCGAATTCCATAATGTGCTGATCCAGCTGTACCTGGAGAGAGTCCAGGTCTTAATGAAGCAGTACCTCAACTCACTGCCAGAAGGTGTTTTTTTTTGGTTTATAGTTTCTGTGCTCGAAATTAAATTGCACACATTATCATAATTTTTCCAACTTAGACAGCGTTAGGAAAAACTTTATATCAGTCAGGAAGTGAATGTAAGAGATAAAGGGCATAGTGTGGTTACCCATATATTCATGAATGCTCAGATTTTAGATAGAAGAAGTCTTGTCACAAAATGTGCTGTCTTTAGCTCACCATGGCAACAGAATATCTTTCTGCCAAACAACAGCAGAAAGAATGAAGTCTCCAACAAAGACATCTCTCATAACTTTGTGGACTAAATGAGTCTGTCCATACTGATTAGACAGTCCATCACTCTCCATCTGTTTGGACTTTGTAAACGCCCGTTGGGAATTCTGGATTGAGACTGACCTTGTGGCTCATTAATTACTTACATGCTGCAAGTGGAATTCTCTCATAAATCAGATTAGTTAGGGAAAAAAAGTCTTGTAGCTCATTGTTATAACATTATTTTGTAATCCTTACTCACATGCACTGATGGCCATAGCACTAGTACAAGAATGTTACATCATAATTTGATGAAAGTCACCAATAAATTATCAATACAAGATTACTAATACGTACATACAGGTGAGATGCCTAAAATGTTTTCTGTTCCTGAGTTCTATCAAATTTTCCTGCAGCTTAATATTCAATGTTTTGTCGGTGTCTATGGATGTTCCTCCCGCTAAAATCACAAAACTAAGTTCAGCGTATAAATGATTCTTAAATGTATTGAGACTTGGTTTACAGGCTGAGCAGGTCTTAACATGATGTACTGTGCTGTTGCAGGGGAACCAGCAGTAGCTGCGGGGAAAGAGGACGGTGAGCTGGGAGAGTTCAGGAACAAGCTTTTGTCTTTCCTGGATATTTCCTGCAGCTATGAACCTGCTCGCCTCATCAGTGATTTTCCCTTTGACGGTAAGCCAGACTTAAAGAGGTTGACATGGACAAACTCTTTGTTCTTGTTAGAAAAGCCAATACAAAGTGATTTATTGTGAGGAAAGGAGTTTGTTAATGAGTCCTAACCCTGACTGTGGCTGCGTATGTTGCATTTGCACCCCTGAAGGAATTGAATGGATTTCAATAACTGCATGTTGAAGAGGGCTTTAACAAGAGAAATGTGATTCTGTGGCATCAGTGCCTTGTCAGTGCTAAGGGGAAAAAATCTGCTTATTATCCCTAAAGTGTTCCCTATGAGCTCATGTGTGATCAGACTTTATCGTGGAAAGACAGAGGAGCAATTTTCCATGTCGATGTATATGTACAGTACATTCATGGTGGTCAGTGTGGCTTTGAGTTGTGACCCTTTCACCTCAGGACTGCTGGAAGAACGAGCCCTCCTTCTGGGAAGGATGGGCAAACACGAGCAGGCGCTCTTCATCTATGTGCACATCCTAAGTGACACGCGTATGGCAGAAGAGTGAGTCCCTCTCCAAATGTTACACACCCAAAAACTGGTCACACTCTGAATGGACTGAATGGATCCTCAGATCCAGACCAGGAGAATGACTTCTCTCTGCCTGCTTTATGTTTTTGCTGCTGTCTCTGCAGGTACTGTCATCGTCACTACAACAAACTGGATGAAGGCAGTAAAGATGTAGGTCACATATCTACTGTGATATATGCATACCGGTGTCTTAAAAATCATCACCTGGAGATAAATTGTGCCATTTTGAAGTCATTAAATATAAGAGAAGGTTTCCTTTGCATG
This sequence comes from Carapus acus, assembly GCA_900312935.1. Taxonomy (NCBI): domain Eukaryota; kingdom Metazoa; phylum Chordata; class Actinopteri; order Ophidiiformes; family Carapidae; genus Carapus; species Carapus acus. The sequence goes on from OMPJ01028022.1 coordinate 82,308, forward strand.
ATTTATCTTACTTAATGGTGATGTCCATGTTTCCACCATGATGATGTGCCTCTAATTAGGAGCCGGCGTCTCTTTCTGCAGGTGTACCTGTCACTGCTGCGAATGTACCTCTCGCCTCCTGACGTCCACTGCCTGGGCCCCATCAAGATGCAGCTGTGTGAACCTCAGGCCAACCTCCAGGCAGCCCTGCAGGTCCTGGAGCTGCACCACAGCAAGCTCAACACCACCAAGGTAAACATCCGCTGAGTCCTTGTTTGTTTACCTGCTGCCGTCGCACCAACATCATCATCTCGGCTGTGCTCGTCATGCTGAGAGGTGGACCGTACGGTGACGGGTGCCACACAGCGACATGCCACAGAAACTGTCGGGCTTTTACTCTCAGGTGAAATGAAAGCCCAAGCCCAAAATCTTCAAGCGTTTGGTTTTGTTGTTGGTGAGATGAGTGTATTTTTGATGATTTGATTTGTTTTTGTCAGGAAAACAAAGTGGCTAAGCCAAAAAAAAGGAAGACTCCAAAAGAGAGCTCATCTCCCTCCCAATGAGGGTGCGAGCGTTTAGATTAAACTGCCCCCATAAATGTTTTTTGTTGACTTGCCCCATAATCCAAACCGCAGAGAGTAAACTCCGCAGAATCTGTTCCAAAGCTTAGCCAGACTCGCTTGTGACCTTTTCCAAACTGTCAAACTGTATCTTTTCCTTTTGTTAGTGCGTATATTCGGACAGATTTTCTGCTAAGGAATGTCTTATCATGTCTCTCACTTTGGACTCTTTCAATACAGTTTGGTTGCCAGATCCAAACTGTGAGTCTTCCATGTTGCAGCGTATGCAGTATTTTCTGAATCTCTGTGATCCAGTCAACTCAGAGTATAGGTCTGATTTACCAACCCTGCAGTCTCTCGTGGTTACTATCTTTGGATATTATGTTTTTATCCGTTTGGGCAAAATAATGCTGTAGCAGTTAAATGTGTAACAACTTCAGACTGTGGTGTTGTAAAATGGAAGTTACCGTGCATGTATTGCCTGAGCACATATGTGTCAAGTTTAGAGTCTTTTTTTATGAGCTCTCGCTCGCTGCCTGTAGTTTTCATTTGAGCAGCACTCGGCTTTCATCCCTCCCCGCGGCGGTGGACCCAGTTTGCTTGGCCTAAGCGCTCAAAAAGCTTTTCAATGCTTGATTTTTTTTTCTAAATGAGGCTGTTGATGTTTTCAGTTTAACATGCAATTTCCTGCGGAGGCTGTTCACGGTTTCAATCAATTTTTAATGCACTCAGCTCTGCTCTGTGACAATCTGCTTTTGGGTACAGAATTCATCCTGTGCCATCCAAGGTCTCAGCTGTAAATTGGGTAAAATCGATCAAGAAGGAGAATCAGATTTTAAATGTTTCCATAAAACTTTTACATCTGCATTCTTCTCATGACAAGAGTTTAAGGAAAAGATTGGCTCACCTCACAGCCCATAATATGCTGAATAATCCTGCATCAACACCTCTGTAGTTCCTCTCTTGCCGGATAGAGGAAAGATGTCTGGATCTCCTGTACTTTCGATGAAAACACATAAGAGCATCGAGCATGTGCTTGAGATCCTCTGCTGTGGGAGACAACTCCTTTCTGGACTGATTGTTGCTTCTCTCATTTAATTCAAGCTTTTTTTCAAGTTGTATCAATAAGCAAACCATTGTCATCTGCTTTACCGCTGCTAACTGGATATTGTATCTTTTTTGGACCATTGTCTGTAAACCCAAGAGATGGTGGTGGGTGAAAATCCCACTAGATCAGCAGTTTCTCAAATACTCGGACCAGCCAACAAAGTGACTTTGACCAACATTTAAAGTCGTGTAATGCCCTCTTCCATAACCTGATTTGCGGTATGAACTTCAGCAAGTTGTCTGATGCTTGTACTCAATGTCTGAATTCTTTGTGTTGTTGCCAATTGACTGTTCGCTTTTAGTGTTACAATGCAATTCAACAGGTCTCCCTCAAAAAGAGGCCGGTTACTGATTGTCTAATATCAGTTTTACCTTTCTTGTGTACAGGCAATCAACCTGCTCCCCGCTAACACTCAGATCCGAGAAATCCGGGTCTTCTTGGAGAGTGTTTTGGAAGAGACTGCCCAGAGAAAACGCTTTGACCAGGTCATGAAGAGTCTACTGCAGGCCGAGTTTCTCAGGGTGAGACACCGTTCAGTAAAGAATGAAGAATTCAGAGTGTACATTTCATGTTAAACTATGTCGCGTTTTTCCAAACTCTGGGCCAATGGAACGGCCTCCCACGTATCTCAGACAACAGAATGTTGGATCATTTCCCACAGACCTCTGAGAGTCTGACAAAAGTTGGGCTAAGTGCCGCTAAGTGGCGATGATGGTCAGATTGGGATGACTCCAAACAGAAAGCTTTTCCATGTAGGGCTGCCGGAAGGTGACTCGGTCAGTGGGCTGCACACTAGGTCGTTCGCCCCCTTTCATAACGTTGTGATGTGATATCCGACTGATTCCTGCAGAAAAACAGCCCTTTACCTGCAGGCAGAGGAAGGTCTGATTCCTCTGAGATGGTGGCCCCCTTGGCACCAGCATGGGTCGCTGCTCTTTCCACACTTGGTTGGATAAATCACTCTCTGCCTCTGTCAAAGTACAAGCGTGGTGGTAACACGATCCTGTCAATGAAGTCATGGTCGACCGAGAACTCTGTATTTTTGAGAAAGAACGAGGAGAAAAGTACCTTCTCAAGCTAACAAGGACTGAATGTGTTTTCTGACGGTTACAGGTGCAAGAGGAGCGCATCTACCACCAGCAGTTTAAATGTGTCATAACGGAGGAGAAAACCTGCAGAGTCTGCAAAAAGAAGATAGGAAACAGGTAGCAACTGAGGTTATACTGTTAACTAAGCAACTGTCACAGTTTTTACTGTCACGCAGACACCTGACTTCAGAAGGGTAACCTTTGTCCTGTCTGCGTCCCAGTGCTTTTGCCAGGTATCCCAACGGAGTGGTGGTGCATTACTTCTGCTGCAAAGACCGAAACGTGTGTCCGACGGAGCAGTGACACCTCTTTCCGGGGACGACTATTTACAAGCTACCGGTTCTCTGCTCAGCCGGGACCAGACTCAGCTTTGCTCTAAATATATGGGGGGGGTCGGAATCGATTCTGGGCAGTCTGATCTCTTCAGGCTTATTAATCCAAAGCACCTTCCAGGGCCTCGGCTAACTTGTGCTCCTGTTTCGCCACGACTCCCAATGGGACATCTGCTGAAAGTCAAGCCCTCTCTTATATCTCTGTCCAAGCGCGTGTGTGTGTCTGTGTGTGCATCGTGTAACCAATGGAATGCCCAAGGTGTCTCCCCAGGTGGGGAAACACTGTGGAGAGTGAGAAGGAGCTCCTGAGATTTGAAGAGCATGTGACACTGAAACGCGAGAAGGATTCTCTGGCGGACGCGATGACCCAGAGGAAAAAGACGTCTTTGACAGACGCACAGAGGCGGAGCGGCCATGGAGACATGAGGCCACGCTCATTCACAGACCTCAGCAGCCGCCCTGATTTACTTCTCCCGCCGCCCTGGAGCACTGTGAGGGCCTCAGATGCAGCTCAGCCCACCATGCTCTGACTGTTGGGGAGTCCTCTCTATGCCTTTTGTGACTCTAATGATCATACCTAGAGTCAAATCATGTTTCTTTGTGGGCGGGCATGTGTTGGCACATCAAATGTGAATGTTGCCACTTTGCTTGGGGATACTTCTTTGAAAAGCATTTCTGACCGCTCGTCTCTGTGCTTGTTTCTTTCTTTCCTTTGTGATACTAAAGCAGAACTTGTTTCTAGAGAACACCGACGCACAGCACTTTAAGCATGGATGGATGGAAGTCTCGTTTATTTATTACGACATCATATGTGGGCTGGAGGAGCAGTAACTCTGACTGTGTGATGATGTGGGCTTTTTTTAGTAGCAATACGCATTCAGAGGATTCTTTGCTGCACACCGTAATGGGGTGTGGCATGCTCACTGATGAAGCAAAGCTTTGCCTTTTTGCTGTGAAGCTTTTATTCACAATGAAGGTTTGTCTCACATATGTAGCAGGGGGTTTAATTGTACTGCAACGGGAGTCATGCATCGCCAATTTTTCTATTTTGAACTGGAATTTTCCATCCCAACCTCATAGTTGTTGGAAGTATTACTAACAGGACGTTTAAAGCAATCTGCCCATGTCATCTTAGTCACAGCTGAGAGGTCCAGTCCTCTAATTACCCCCTCGTATCTATTTGCACACTCTCTGCTACGACTGTTTCAACTGTTAGGGACATTTTTTTGTTTTCAGTACTGCTTTTTGCTGTGGTACCATCTGTCTGGATGTAATCAGTAATAAACATGCATTTACACAGGTTTGTTTGTGTGTGTACACGTGTGTGTCTATTGTCTTTTAACGGGTCGGTGTGTGTGTGGATGCTATAGAAACACTCGGTTGCACAATTTGTGTTCAGGGATGGTGGTAAATGTGCCATGATTTGTGTAACAAGTTTATCATGGATAATTGATAATAGCTGTCGAAGCAGCAAGAGTGATGAAAGCCTCCCTTCGTGCCATGGTACACAAACAGCTGCACACGATGTACAGCGACCTGCAGGAAAAACTGGAATTAAGTTGAGAAGTACACCCACACCCTCCTCGCCGAGACCACTGTGAGGGGTGCTCTCGCTGCCAGTTATGCTTTGGAGGAGAAACAATGCTCACCAACATGTGGGTGTGACTGGACTGGAGCTCCTGCTGTCTCCTGCTGTGTGCACCGGGGACGCACTTCGGCTGCCAGACAGCAGGAAGACAAGCGATGACGAGAGATACGCAACCATGGTCACTGGAGAGCCAACGAGGACATCACAGGAGTCAGGAATCTTTTATTGTCTCTACGGCTATTTACATTGTGCAATGACATTAAGGTGCTGAGTTCCGGTGCAGAAGGAAAAAAAGAAAAAAATATCCTCTGAAGACATATTCCCAGACAGTATATACAGTATAGTGTAAGTGGTTAGTATGAATAGTAACAGCAGTATTAATAGTAAATAGTAGTAGCAATGATGGAGTGGGAAGGATTAATCAGAGTATTCTTGTTATGGTTGGTATAATAGGATACAATACAATAGTACTCATTTCTCATCACCACTCCAAAAGGGGAGATTTCAGGCTATGGGACAATGGAGCAGAGGTCCAGATGTAGGACCGAGGTCTGAGTTCAGGCTCAGGCTTCAACGCCAGCATCAAGAGTCTTGAGGAGCCAATAATATGCAACGATCCAACTGGACAATCAGAGCTTGGTGTCGCTTCTCCTAGAACTAGATGCACTAGAATCTGTGCCAAGAGATGACCTCAAGATAATGACATCTGTGTGTGACATCTGAGGCCTTTCTACCACACACACACACGCCACTCGCCCTCTAGTGGCCATGAGTGCTGATGGACCCCCTGCAGACTCTGTTTTCAAACCCTCACAGCCTCTTTACAAGCAGCAAAACAAGCAGACGCTCACACAGCAACATTCCTGCTGCGAGCATGTGTTGCAGTCGGGTGGTGCAGAATGAATACGTGTATGACTGTCGGTGTGCGTTCCAGGATCTGGCTGCAACCAAAAGAGGGTGTATGTGCTCAAGGCTCTTTGTATCCTGCAGCTGTGTGCGTCTGTTGTCACTCTCGACCAAACAATCCACAAACAGGCTACGATCCACGTCGCCTGCATCTGCTGTCTCTGCTCTATGTGGCCAAGACACTGTGTGTGTATGTGTGTGTGTGTGTGTGTATGGTTGGCCCTTTGTCTCTACATACTCTACACATGTAGCAGCCAAAAAATGAGAGAGAATTACTGTTTTTATCTCTTTCTACACAGCTCAAATACTTTTGATATATTTGCTGGACTGTGCAGGAATACTCCAGTTTTTCTTCCAATCGAACTTGAAATTCAGATTTTCAATCCACAATACATTACAGTAAAAGCACAGGGACAGAGATAGGGGGGAGGGCGAGGGAGCGAGAGAAAGACAGGGGGAGAGAGACAGAGAGAGAGAGAGAGGGAACCAGACGGACGGCACGTGTATCCCTACATTTAAACATATGTAAAGGCACGTAGCCACTTCAGATTGACAACATAAATTTGAGATACAGAGAAACGTGTGAGGTGCATGAAAGGCTAAAGGTTACTTTTGCCTTCTCTTGTTTAGAATTTGCTATTTCCTCTTGTTTTTTCAATTGCCTCTTACTGGAAAAGAAAAAAAAATAAGACGTTCTTCCCTCAGATAGACCTTGATGCCATGATCTCTCTCAAAGACACCTCATGCTCATTATTCCTTATTTCAATTTAATTTTACCTCTTGTTGCACTACACACAACACTAGTATAAAGCCTAAGACACAATAAAAACGTAGGCTGTGTATGTTGTGCGGGTCACATCTCTGAGCCTCTGAATGGCCAGAGAACTCTCTGATCGACTCAGATGACTTTGACAGAGAGGGCTCTCTGATCGACTCAAATGACTTGAGTGTTCCAATCTACCTGTCACATGTAACATTTGAAGTTTAAACAGACCGGTTGCATGTCTGCTTAGAGAGCATCATTCTCATGTATATTTAAATTAGTAAGGTAGGGGTGTGTGAGGAGGTGTGGACAGACGCAGAGACCTGACAGTTTTTAAGTCAAAGATTTTTCCTTCAACTCTATCCTGAGTTGGGCACCGACATCAGCATAGACACCAACATCAGTTCCTCTCTCCCACTACAAAGGTCAGATCACCTTCGTGCTCCTTTTATTTATTTCTGGGTGTTTGAAACGAAAGCGCTTTTTTAACTTAGAACCTGCAGATTGTGTGATGCGTTTACTGTCTCACTTTCAATTCTGTTAGCTGTGTTCCACTGGTCTCCCACACAGATGGCGTCCCATCTTCTTCTTCTCACCACACTCCTCATTGTGGCTGCGGTGAGTCAAACACACTCCAGGTCCTCGGCTGTTTCAGCGGTTGAATGCTTTGACATTTGACTTTATTCTTGAATGCTTTTTCCAGTTCTGCTTATATCTGCATATCTGAAAAGGATCCCCTCCTTTTGTTTTCATTCCCTCTTATAGTGTCTCTCTTCTCTGCCCACAGGTGGCCTTTACCGACGGTCAGTCTGCTTCTTCTCACTCATAACGGCTTCATCAGTACATTTTGACTGACGACTGTTGATGTGTTGTAGCTTTACGGTGTCCTTCTGGCTGGCTTAAGCATGGAAAACGTTGTTTTGCTATTCTTGGAAAAAGTCGTGCCTTTGGAGATGCTGAAGTAAGCAACCGGCCTCCAGCTTCTCTCTTCATTACACCTTCACATAAGATCTCCCCTCATTTCCAAGGATTCACTCATTTTTTTCTTATACTTTCTTTTACCTATATTCAGAACATCTGCCTGAGCAAGGGAGGACATTTGGCCTCCTACCACAACGTGGACGAAATAAAGTTTGTGCAGAGTTTCATGCAAATAAAATTCCCCACCTGGACGGGAGCCTACGACCTCGCTAAGGTTAGTGGCATAAAAAGTTGTATAAAGTTGTCTTCTGCATGTGTGACTCAGTACAGCACCACCGTGTGTCTGATCACATCATTGAGGGGAACCAGAAGATACCAAAAGTCATTTTCAAAACAATTTTATCCAACTTCCACATTCCTCCTCCTCCAGGAGAAGTCGTTTTGGTACACTGATGGCACAGACTTTGACTTCACCCGCTGGCACACATTCATCGGAAATTGGGGCAGAGTGACTGAACCTCATGGCGGTGATTTTGAGGACTGCGTGGAATTGCTTCCAAATTGTAGGAAATGCTAGTAGTTTGACTTAAAGATTCCACAGAGGGCACAGAGTCTTACCTCAATCATTCAGACGGCAGAGAGTCCAAAGTGCTGCCTTGTGCTTTAACGTCTGTCCTCCTTCCACAGCGGCATGGAACGACCTTCGTTGTGGGCGTAGACTTCGCTTCGTCTGTGCCAGAGAAGCAGAACGATGAACTTCATCACCTTTGCTATCATCAGACCAGAGGAACTAATCCACAGGCCTCCATGACCTGGATGTCTGATGGTCTGTTTGACTTCTCTCCCTGTCCCAGATCTAGAATGATGCAGCTGTTTAGGTTTCGGGCTTTGGATAGAGTGTCGACATACAATAAAACATTTTGCATCCAGATTTTGCCTGACTTCTCATCAGCCTTACTGAAAAACATATGTTCGTGTCTTTCTATTCATCAGGAATCTTATAAGCAATTGTAACTGTCATCACAGCAATTGAATTGTGTAATGAAACTAAGGTGCTGCATATCGGTGCAAGTAGTTCAAGTAGAAAAAAAGAGGAAAGAGGAAAGAGAGGATCTATGTACAGAAGAATAAAAGTACAGACTATATACATTACGAATATTATAAATATTGGTATTAATCGGTATAGATATCTGTATAATGTGTGGCTTTAACAAGATATCAATGTGTAAATATCTGGAACATTTTTCTTTTCAATACTATATCAAGCTACATGACAATACTAACAAGCTATTTCCTAAACCAGTGTTTCCCCCATTTTTTCAGCCACGGCACATTTTCGACAGTGCATTATGTGGCCAAGAGACTGTGTGTATGTGTGTGTGTGTGTTTATGTGTGTGTGTGTGTGTGTATGTGTGTGTGTGTGTGTACATGCATGTGTGTATAGTTGGCCCTTTGTCTCTACACACTTTACACATGTAGAAGCTAAAAAATGAGAGAGTATTACTTATTTTATGTCTCTCCACACAGCACAAACACTTTTTATATATTTGCTGGACTGTGGAGGAATATTCCAGTTTTAAACCTGAAATTCCGATTTTCAATTCACAATACAATTCAGTAAAAACACACGTATCAAAAGTCTAACTTCACACAAGGACAAATCTTTGCACTTATCATTTCAAAATCTAGAGTTGGTTATCCATGTGACCGATTCTGCGAGACTGAGACAAAAGGGGAAAATCTCTGGGAGAACAAAGCGGGGGTAAAAGATAAGCCAAACAGTTATGGGGAAGAAAGATAAGCCGAGTTAATACAATCTCAAAGGACAATCTTTTTTCCGTATGTGAGAGAGAGAGGGAGGGAGCGAGGGAGAGACAGGGACAGGGAGAGAGAGAGAGAGAGACAGGCAGAAACAGAGAGAGACAGAGGGAACCAGACGGACGGCATGTGTATCTCTACATTTACTCATATGTAAAGGCACGTAGCCACTTCAGATTGACTAATTAAATTTGAGATAATGAGAAACGTGTGAGGTGTGTGATGTTTACCAAACTGCATACACATGATGTATATCGGGTCAGGATCAGGATGTGCTGCTGTGGGAAAGGTTGTGTGTCTCCTCTGCAGGTCCTGACATCCTCAGGGCTTTGCTGAGGCTCCAAACAGCACAGAGACACACAACAACAGAGACACACCTGAATGTGTCAGAATCCAGTTCGTCAGGCACATTTGTCACATTATCAAATGCTCAGACGAAGACTTTCAGCTTCATAGTGCTTTTTAGTGCTGTTTGATAATGATTCGGAACTGGTTGCACTTAAGGGGCAGATCATCCACTCTGACCTGTAAGATGCACAGTGAATAGAATAGAACAGAGTAGAATAGAAGCACAGAATGTCTTTATTGTCATTGCATGGCACAACTAAATTGTGGAGCAGCTCCAGTTCAACAGTGCACAGTATGAAACCTATTTTGAATAAAAACCGATGTGCAGTACAAAACCCATATACAGAATAAAATCATATAAAGTCTAAGACACTATAAAAACTGGGACTCTGTATGCTGTGCACATCACATCTCTGAGCCTCTGAATAACCACAGGGCTCTCTGATGGACTCAGATGACGGATCTACATGTCACATGTAACATTTGCAACTTAAACAGACCCGCTGTTTCCTAAAGGAGAATCGTTCTTTTCATCCATGGAAATTAGTAACCTGGGGTTGTGTGAGGAGGTGTGTTCGGGACTTGACAGTATTTAAGTCTTAGATAATTACTCTAACACTATTCTGAGTCGGGCACTTGCTGTGGCAACATCAGCTCCTCTCGCTCACCACAAAGGTCAGATCACCTTCGTGCTCCTTTTATTTCTTTCTGGGTGTTTGACAGGAAAGCCATTTTCAACTTAGAACCTGCAGATTGTGTGATGCGTTTACTGTCTGACTTTCAATTCTGTTAGCTGTGTTCCACTCGTCTCCCTCACAGATGGCGTCCCTTCTTCTTCTCACCACACTCCTCATTGTGGCTGCGGTGAGTCAAACACACTCCAGGTCCTCGGCTGTTTCAGCGGTTGAATGCTTTGACGTTTCACTTTATTCTTGAATGCTTTTTCCAGTTCTGCTTATATCTGCATATCTGAAAAGGATCCCCTCCTTTTGTTTTCATTCCCTCTTATAGTTTCTCTGTTCTCTGCCCACAGGTGGCCTTTACCGACGGTCAGTCTGCCTCTTTTCACTCATAACGGCTTCATCAGTACATTTTGACTGACTGTTGATGTTTTGTAGCTTTTTGGTGTCCTTATGGCTGGCTTAGACGTGGAAAACGTTGTTTCGCTATTGTACATAGAACTCGGACCTTTGGAGATGCTGAAGTAAGTTATCGGCCCCCAGCTTCTCTCTTCATCACACCTTCACTGTAGATCTCTCCTCATTTCCAAGGATTCACTCATTTTTTTCTTATACTTTCTTTTATTTATATTCAGAACATCTGCCTCAGCAAGGGAGGACATTTAGCCTCCTACCACAACCTGGACGAAATCAACTTTGTGCAGAGTCACATGGATGTAAGATTCCCCACCTGGACGGGAGCCTACGACATCGCTAAGGTTAGTGGCATAAAACGTTGCCAAAGTTGTCACTCTTCTGCATGTGTGACTCAGTACAGCACCACCGTGTGTCTGCTCACATTATTGTGGAGAAGCCAAAAGTTATTTTCCAAACAATTGCGATAATTTTATTCAACTTCCACATTCTTCCTCCTCCAGGAGAGGTCGTTTTGGTACACTGATGGCACAGACTTTGACTTCACCCACTGGCACTCATACAAAACATACCATGGAATAGTGACTGAACCTCATGGCACTGATTGGGAGGACTGCGTGGAATTGCTTCCAAATTGTAGGAAATGCTAGTAGTTTGACTTAAAGATTCCACAAAGGACAAATAGTCCTACCTCCATCATTCGGACCGCAGAGAGTCGAAAGTGCTGCCTTGTGCTTTAACGTCTGTCCTCCTTCCACAGCGGCATGGAACGACCTTCATTGTGAGCGTAGACTTAGCTTCGTCTGTGCCCGCAACGCAAGGCGATGAACATCATATTTGCTACCATCAGACCAGAGGAGCTAATCCACAGGCCTCCATGACCTGGACGTCTGATGGTCTGTTTGACTTCTCTCCCTGTCCCAGATCCAGAGTGATGCAGCTGCTTAGGTTTCGGGCTTTGGATAGAGTGTCGAGATGCAATAAAACACTTTGCATCCAGATTTTGCCTGACTTCTCATCAGCCTTTCTGAAAAACACGTTTGTGTCTTGCTATTAGTCTGTGGCTTTAAGAAGAAATCAACATATTTTTCTTTTCGGCAATACTGTATTGAGCCACATGACAAAAAACTTTAAAAGCTACTTCCTACACTACTGAGACTGATTGCAAGTAAATAACAGTCACCTTGTTGTCTTCCCTCTATCTGGATTAGGCCCTTGGGGGCAGTAGCCTTAGCAAGGGGACCCAGACAGCCCACCTCCACTCACTCATCCGGACGGACTCTGAGATGTTCCTAAGCCAGCCGAGAAATTTGGTCTATTTAGTACGTTCCCGTCTGCCCTTGTGTCTCCTCCTAGACAGACATGAGCAGACCACCTTCCAAAGAGGGCTTCTCCCTGATGTCCCAGTTCCTCACTTTATTTCTTAGGCCTCGCTGCTCTCTAATGGATGCTCAGCCCAGCGCTAGGGGTGGGACAGAAATAAGACAAGAGTGACTGCTTGTGATGCAACACCTATGTGTCGGCACATGTGTCAAGCTCAAATAGACACTCCCCATGTTGGTGCGCTCATCGCTTTGAGAAAAAGTCAGGTGACCGATACAGTCGCTGCATCGCCTGTTGCCGAGGCCCCAAACTGGGTCCCTAACCTATCCTCTTTCACTGGCAAGAGAAGCAATAACCTTCAGAATTGAAACGCAAGTCAAGCCACGGACCATGGAGCCCAAGCGAAAGAGAAATGTTTCCGCCATGTGGAATCATTTTGATCTCATATCGGCAAATGAGATATTTTATTGTATTTCCTTGTTTCGTCCTGTTGCTCTCTGTATCTGCTTCATGCATCAGAATTCTAATACCTCTAAAAGTGAGTCTGAGTTGAGGTCATTTCTTTTATTCCCTGCAGGTGAAATGTCGCATTTTTGGGACCAAGCACTCAAATATGACACCAAAAAAATATATAAACATACATATATACACCAAAACATCTCTGCTCAGGAGCCATATTGACTTTTGAATTTTGACAGACAGGCCGCGTCAGTACAAGGTGCAGATATATCAAAAAGAAACCGAAAAAAAGCATTAGGGTGTTATATTATTTACCTTTTAATCGTACCAGTTTTGTTGTTAACCCATCTTTGCCATTGCATTGAAGTGTGGTGTAATTTTTTAGATTTGTTGTCCATGTAGTCAGAATTGAGATTTCTGTACTAATCTTTTGTAGGCCGGATCAAAAAGACCGTCGGGCCTGACGGAGCCCATGGGCCGCAGTTTGCGTTTGCCTTGCCATAAAGCTTCCAGGAAGCAGGCACGGGACGAGGCGGTACTAATTCTACGATGAAAGACTGCCAACCCCTCCCTTCAGTTGACAGCGAAGGGCTCAGGGAGCTTTTTCAGGTCCTGAAGCCATCATATGTCCAGCCAAGCTAAAAGGATGGATAGAAAATGTTACGGGAAGTAGTCAATTACCGGCAATGAAAATGTGTGGACAACCAGCGACACCATAATCCAAATCTCTCGGGTCTGTCTTGACAGTTTTTATGCACTCCAGCCTTGAGCTTGTGCATCTTAACGATAAATACATTTCAAATTGGATTTAGATATGAAATACAATACCACTACTATACATGCCAGGACATTGAATCAGTATGTCAGTCAGTAATCTCAGAGCCATGTATCTTGCAATAATTTTTATAATCCAGCAGATGTCTATACTGAGCAACACATTATCAGTACAGTTCAGGTAATATGCCAACACACAAGGCCTCATCTACCCATTACAAGAGACAGCAGCTCAAGCTTGCCATGGCAATTCCCAAAGAAGGTTGGGAATTGCCTGTCCTGCCACAAGGCCCTGCTCTCGTTGGTGTTCCCTCTATTCGATTTGAGCACTTGTTTTCTGTTGTGGTTCATTGGAATGTTGAGTATTTACAGTCAATTCTAGACTGTAGAGCACACCGGAACATTGGCGGTGCTGGCTATATTTGAAAAGAAAATAACTGTCTGTTTGTTCAAGATAAGGGTGGCCGGTAGCTGTCGGCCAGTAAAAATGTATAAACAAGCCGCATCCTTGTGCAAATGTTATAGCGCAAGCAAAAAGTTGTGGCTGATAGTCCGAACTATGCGGTTAGTTACGTCCATTTTTTTTCATCTAACCGTGGCCGTAAGTACACTTACTCTGCTTCACTACCAGTGTTGGGTTTACTCCTGTCTATTCAGTTCAGCTCAGTTTTATTTGTATTTCGCCAAATCACAACACAAGTTGTCTGAAGATGCTTTCCAAGACGGAGCAGGTAAAGACCAAACTCTTGAGTTACACACAGAGGCCCAACATTTCGCCCAATAGCAACCGCCTGACAACAATGGCGGGAAAAAACTCCCCCTCATTGGGTGGAAACCTTGGGCAGACCCAGCCTGCAGGTGGGAGGACATCTGCCTTTACCTGGAGAGACAGACAGAAAAGGGTGTTAAGATGCTCAGCCATAATCAATTGTGGCTAGATTTCGCTCGACCGAATATTGTCGACGGGGGATGGGGCAATTTCGCCGCGACACGCTCCGCCGAACCCCTGAAACTGTCTCGTCGAACACCTTGGGTTCGATTGAACCCAGGTTAAAAACCACTGATCTGGGGAGCCCATTGGCTGTTGAACTCTGCTGGGCCCTGGCTGATCAGTTTCCTGAGTACAAGTACTTTTGGCCACACCCAAGCCTTTTTTGGGACTTGCAGTCCTCGCTCACATACACCCGTCAATCAGTCTGAACACCTGCTAGGCATTGGGCCTGATTACGCCTTGGGCCTGACTGAGCTTTTCTTTTCAATAAAGCTTTTAGTTGGACATAGTTATGCCACTATAGAATTACATTGACGGGGAATTTGTCATGATGCTGTCAAGGAATGACTGCAGGAACCAAATGCACTGCAGGAGAGCGCTTGTTGGTGGCATTTATTATAAGTCCATCGGGCAGAACCAGAGTCCGGAAATTGTCCAGGCTAAAAAGGCAGACAGACATGAACAGAACTTGTGGATTCAACCCCAGAGCAAAATACACAAACCAGAACCTGGCAGTGTTGAAGGACAGACAGCCAAATAAGGACAAAACAAAAGACAAGAAACTGCGTGCGACAATCCAACAAAACGAGAAACCAACGAATGATCAGGAATCCTGTTAAAGGAATTTTAAGATTATTAAGAGGTGGTTTAATCGAGCAGGATTCTGAGGGAAAACAACCAAGCCTTTGAGTTCAATACTGTACGTTAGGACAAGATCAAGAGTGTGAATAAGAGGATGAGTGGGTTTGTTGAGCACCTGAGAGAAGCCAGTAGTAGCCAGACAGTGCTACGGCTATCATTCTCGGGATCCACATGAATATCACAATCACCTACAATAATCACCCTACCTGTCCTGAGAACTAAACACAATAGAAACTCTGAACCCTCGCATTGAATTCAGAGTGTGGGCCTGGCAGCCGGTACACTGTGACATATAGGAGTGGTAGCAGGGCTTTCTGGGTATGGTCTGACAAGTTTGAGCAAGGCTTTCAAAGGAGTTGTGTTGAGCTTAGGATCGGGGTTGAGTTGAAGATGGATGCGACCCCTCCTCCTCTGCCAGTGTCTCGTGGAATGCGAGTGTTAACGTGACTGGGAAGAGTGACTTCATTTAGGCTGACGTATTTGTCAGTATGCAGCCAGATTTCGGTGAGACACGACACCTTAATGACACGCCAATGAAAGATATTTACACGTTGATTTCTTCTTAAAGCCACAGATTAATAGCGAGACACAAACACGTTTTTCAGAAAGGCTGATGTGAAGTCAGTGAAAAAGTGTTTTATTGCATGTCGACACTCCAAAGCCTAAAACCTAAACAGCTGCATCAGTCTGGGTCTGGGACAGGGAGAGAAGTCAAACAGACCATCAGACGTCCAGGTCATGGAGGCCTGTGGATTAGCTCCTCTGGTCTGATGGTAGCAAATGTGATGAAGTTCATCACTGTGCGTCTCTGGCACAGACGGAGCGAAGTTTACGCCCACAACGAAGGTCGTTCCATGCCGCTGTGGAAGCAGGACAGATGTTAAAGCACAAGGCAGCACTTTGGACTCTCTGCGGTCTGAATGATGGAGGTAGGACTATTTGTCCTCTGTGAAATTTTTAAATCAAACTCAAACATCTCCTACAGTTTGGAAGCATTTCCACGCAGTCCTCAAAATCAGCACCCGTAGGTTCGGACTCTCGGCCAGAGATGGACTGGTATGAGTTCCAGTGGGTGAAGTCAAAGTCTGTGCCATCAGTGTACCAAAACGACCTCTCCCAGAGGAGGAGGAATGTGGAAGTTGAATAAAATGATCACATAACTTTTGGCTTCTCCACAATGATGTGATCAGACACATGGTGGTGCTGTACTGAGTCACACATGCAGAAGAGTGACTTTGACAACTTTTTATGCCACTAACCTTAGCGAGGTCGTAGGCTCCCATCCAGGTGGGGAAATTTATGTTCATTAAACTTTGAACAAATTTGATTTCGTCTAGGTTGTGATAGGAGGCCAAATGTCCTCCCTTTCTCAAGCACTCATTCTGAACATAAGAGGAAAAAAAGTGTGAGAAAAATGAGTGAATCCTTGGAAATGAGGAGAGATCTTATGTGAGGGTGTGATGAAGAGAGAAGCTGGAGGCCGGTTGCTTACTTCAGCATCTCCAAAAGTCCGACTTCTTAGTACAATAGCAAAACAGCGTTTTCCATGCATAAGCCAGCCAGAAGGACATGTAACAGCTACAACACATCAACAGTCGTCAGTCAAAATGTACTGATGAAGCCGTTATGAGTGAGAAGAAGCAGACTGACCGTCGGTAAAGGCCACCTGTGGGCAGAGAACATAGACACTATAAGAGGGTATGAAAACAAAACAAGGGGATCCTTTTCAAATATGCAGATATAAGCAGAACTGGAAAAAGTATTCAAGTATAAAGTCAAATGTCAAAGCATTCAACTGCCGGGATAGCCGAGGACCTGGAGTGTGTTTGACTCACCGCAGCCACAATGAGGAGTGTGGTGAGAAGAAGAAGGGACGCCATCTGTGTGGGAGACCAGTGGAACACAGCTAACAGGGTTGCATCACACAATCTGCACCGTCCAAAAGTTAAAGCTTTCAAGTCAAACACCCAGAAAGAAATAAAAGGAGGACGAAGGTGATCTGACCTTTGTGGTGAGCGAGAGGAGCTGATGTTGCCGCAGCATGTGCCCGACTCAGAATAGTGTTGGAGGAAGAATCTAAGACTTAAATACTGTCAGGTCTCAGTGGCCGTACACACCTCCTCACACACCTACAGGTTACTAATTTCAATTTACGTAGGTATGATGCTCTCTAAGCAGACATGCAACAGGTCTTTTTAAAATGCAAATGTTACATGTAACAGGTAGATTGGAACACTCAAAGTCATCTCAGTCGATCAGAGAGCCCTCTGGTTATTCAGAGACTCAGAGATGTGACGTGCACAGCATACAGAGCCAATATACTACAGGATTTATTCTGTATACAGGTTTTGTACTGCACATAGGTTTTTACTATAAATAGGTTTCAGAGTGGGTGATCTGCCCCTTACAGTCAAAGCAGTTCCAAATCATTCTCAAACAGCACTAAAAAGCACTATAAAGCTGAAAGTCTTCGTCTGAGCATTTGATAATGTGACACATGTACTTGACAAACTGGATTCTGACTCGTTCAGGTGTGTCACTGTTGTTGTGTGTCTCTGTGCGGTTGGAGCCTCAGCAAAGCTCTGAGGATGTGAGGACCTGCAGAGGAGACACACAACCTTTCCCACCGCAGCACATCCTGATCCTGACCTGATGTGCTACACCCTCATGTTGCATATCAGAAAAAATGCACCATACTGTATATGTGCAGTTTGGTGAACATTACACACCTCATAAGTTTCTCATTATCTCAAAATCACTCTTGGGATCTTGACAAAGCCGAATGTTTGCTCATACTGTCCCTATGTCCCTAACACGTGCTCACACGCACACACGCACACGCGTGCACACACACACACACACACACACACACACACACGGCGCGACTGCAGCTTTGAATTGTGACTCTAACTTCTGCCTCCCCAAATTCATCTCTAGCATTTGACTGAATTTACCCTACTTGTGAGTTGTCCACAGAAGAGACAGAGGGGACAGAGGGGACAGACGAGGGATGGACCAACGGTGATGCATTTCTGGGCCTCCCGTGTGGTTCTCTCTCTCTCTCTGTCTCCCTTTCTTTCCCTCGCTCCCTCGCCTCTCTCTCTCTCTCTCTCTCTCTCTCTCTCCTCTGCCCCGTCTGTTTTTCTGTCTTTTCTCAGAGAGCCTCTAGATGAGTAAGCAGGCCGAGCTATGGATGAATGTGATGATGGACTTCTTCTTTCACCCCTTCACCCCTTCTTCCCAAGACTTTGCTCAAGTACACACACACACACACACACACACACACACACACACACACACACACACACACACAGTGTCTCGGCCACACATCAGTAATTCTCTCTAATGTTTTAGCTGCTACATGTGTGCAGTGTGTAGAGACAAAGGCCAACCATACACACACACACGCACACACACACACACGGTGTCAGCAGTGACAGCAGATGCAGGCGATGAGGACCAAGGCCTGTTTGTGGATTGTTTGTTAGAGAGTGACAACAGACGCACACAGCTGCAGGGTTGCAGTCAGATCCTGGAACACACACACACACACACACACCAACAGTCATACACGCATTCATTCTGCACCACCCGACAGCAACACATGCTCGCAGCAGGAATATCGCTGTGTGAGCGTCTGCTTGTTTTGCTGCTTGTAAAGAGGCTGTGAGGGTTTGAAATCAGAGATGGTCCGACACTGCCAAATCGGTCTCCACCGAGCGGGACGGACACACACTGACACAGCAGGGGGTCCATCGGCACTCATGGCCGCATGAGGGTGAGTCATGCGTGTGTGTGTGTGTGGTAGAAAGACCTCAGATGTCACACACAGATGTCAGTATCTTGAGGTTATCTCTTGGCACAGATTCTAGTGTACTTAGTTGTAGGAGAAGCGGCACCAAGCTCTAATTGTCCAGTTGGATATTATTGGTTCCTCAACACTCTTGATGCTGGTGTTGAAGCCTTAGCCTGGACCATCTGGACCTCTGCCCCAGTGTCCCATAGCCTGAAATGTCCCCTTTTGGAGTGGTGATGAGAAATGAGTACTATTGTATTGTATCCTATTACACCAACCATAACAAGAATACTCTGATTAATCCTTCCCACTCCATCATTGCTACTACTATTTACTATTGATACTGCTGTTACTATTCATACAAACCGTTTATACTATACTGTATATACTGTCTGTATGTCTTCTGTGGATAGTTTTTTTCTTTTTTTCTTTTTTTCCCCTTTGTACCTTTTGCATCAGAACTCAGCACCTTAATGTCATTGCGCAATGTAGACAGCAGCAGAGACAATAAAAGATTCCTGATTCCTGTGATGTCCTCTCTCCCGTTGGCTCTCCAGTGACCATGGTTGCGTATCTCTTGTCATCTCTTGCCTTCCTGCTGTCTGGCAGCCAAAGTGCGTCCCCGCTGCCGTTCACAGCAGGAGGTCCAGTCCAGTCACACCCACACATGGGTGAGCATCATTTCCCCTCCGATTCCGTCAGCTGGGGTCGGCACTGCGGAGCTGCAGTGCTCAGAGTGAGAGCATCACTGGCAGTGAGAGCACCCCTCACAGTGGTCTCGGCAAGCAGAGTGTGGGTGGACTAGTTTACTTTTTTCCACAATTTTTCCGAGAGGTCGCTGTCCATGGTGTGGAGCTGTTGGTGTACCGTGTCACAAAGGGAGGCTTCCATCACTCTTACTGCTTCGACGGCTATGACAAAGTTGTTTTCATGACTCCCTGTTCTCCTCTTTGGACGGCGCACCAGTATACAGCTGAGAAACAGCGTTCTTGTGTGTGTGTGAGAACAAAGCTACACAGGTACACACTCTGGTACTCACAGGCCTCTACAGCCGTATTGATGCAACAGGCGTACAAGATTAGCGGAGAGGAGAAGATGTCATGGTGGAACATACACGTCTCTGGCACACATGTGGAGCCTTGCAAATCAGGGGAAATTGAATGATCTGCGATGTCACACTTCGTCAGGGGTACGCAAGGAAGAAAAACATTCATGTTTTAATCTAAAATGCATGGCAGGACGCCGTGTGTTCATCTGAATAAGGTCACAGTGAACAGCGTGGTAAGAGGGGTGTGTGTGTGAGTGTGTGCCAGTGATCATACAGTCCCCCATTATGCAAAACAAACAAACAAACAAGCAAGCGAGCGAGAGAGCGAGCAAACAAACAAACAAACAAACAAACAAACAAACAAACAAACAAACAAACAAACAAACAAACAAACAAACAAACAAACAAACAAACAAACAAACAAACAAACCTTGCTCCACCATTCATAAAGAGTAAACAGGAGTGATCAAGACAGACAAAGGTATTCATTTATTTATTTATTTTGGTGTGTACTCAGTGTTACCAGGAGATGTTTGGGGCTGCAGGGTCTGAAGCTGAGATGTCCCAGTTTGTTTCGACCAAAGATCTACTACCCCTGCAACTCTCAAGGCCAAAAAGCATTTCCATTTACACACAAGTGTGTGAGTGCAAGACACGACGCCATCCAAGCATGACGTGCACATGCACACACTCACACTCTTACAGACAGGCAAACACACCCTGTCCCACTTGCTCATTTGTACCGCATAACATGTGGGGACAAGGTAACCATGACAACGACTGCTGAGTCAGACTCACAACTGTGCGGCAGCCACGGAGGGCTCACGTTCAAGCAGTGGGTTACCTGTAATTAGAGGCACGCGCCCCTCACACACACACACACACACACACACACACACACACACACACAGGGGCTT